>PVJD01015812.1:0-23521 GCA_004026545.1 Mormoops blainvillei
CCCCCTACTGGGGACCTGGCTCGCAACCCAGGCATGTGCATTAACTGGGAATCGAACCAGTGACCCTTTGGTTTGCAGGCCAGCACTCAGTCCACTGAGCCACACCAGCCAGGGCACCGAGCATTATTTTCTATCTTGCTGGTGTGACTGGGCTTCTTAAAGCTTTATCCTACTTGGTTTCCAGTGATTAAGAGACCAACAGAAGCCAGAGCAGGAGTTCTTCAGGTCCTTGGAACATAGCTGGTCTTATATTTGGTACATTTTCAAAAATATATATAAATAACAAGCCCTTAAAGAGGCAGAACACTTCAAAGCACCCGTTCTTGCTTGACAAGCATCTAAAGTGATTCAGGTACAATTAATAGGAAAGAGAGAGAGAAATTCAACTGAAAATATTCTAGGCCAAGACAGTGGCTCCAGCTCTGGCTCACAGATGCACAAGCTTGGAAAAGCCCTTTATCTTCCGTGCCTCCATTCCTAAAGTATCTATAATATACTTTAGGAAAAGGTAGGTTTATACAAAGAAATATCAAGAACTAAGGGAAGTTTAGTCTTTTCAATCATTAGCCGCCACTAATCTAGTGCTTGTCTTCTAAGGAGGAGCAAAGCCACATTTTAACACAGCAGAGCATATGAATAGTGAGGAACCGACCAGAGCAGTTCATTTGAAAATCTGTCACTTCCTAGAGAGTAACAAGTATGAATTGAAAAAAGGGAAAAGAATGCTTTTGTCCTTAAGAGTCAGTGAATTACTTTCTAGGAGGATGCAAGGAAGTCAAAACTATAGAATATGAAATGTTCAGCAGATGGTTCTACTTTTTATTACACGCAAAGCAAGTGTCTCAACTATCAAGAAGTGAAAAAAATTTTAACAGGTAATTTTGTCCGCATGTTGAAAATAGACCACAAAATTTATTTATCTTTTTCTAATTGCTTCCAGGAAATGATTTCTCCTGGTCTGCCTTCTAGTATTGACATGGGCAAAACTGTGTCACTGTCACTTGAAGATTGCCTGACCAGTTAATTGGTCAACCAGTTGGTGGTTCTAGAAAGAAAGAGGTCATTTAAAAGAAAACCAATGAAACGAGTCGCTTCCTTTTGAAGGAAGGTAATAAAAAATTATGGTTCAAAGTATGGATCTAGAGTCAAAAGGCCTGGGTTTAAACATTGGGCTGTTAGATGACAAAAAGCAGTTGACTCACCTTTCTGTACCTTTGTTTCTTTACCTGCAAAATGGGGGTGGTAACCCAAAGCACACCATCAGGTCATTTTGGAGATTAAATAGTATAATTCATGTAAAGTGCTTGAAACAGGCTTTGCTCTATAGTAAGTGCTCATAAATGTTCATTACAATTATACTTTTAGCAGCGACTCGGGTTACTAAACTAGGCACCTATCCCAAAAATTGGTCCCACTAAGTAATTCCTGAAAAACCCAAAAAGTGCATCTTATGCTGACATAGACTAAGCTAGAGTCACAAATTCAATCACGTCCATTACCAAACACTATTTATTCTAAATAAATTTTCTCCCAGAAATGTTTTCCCCTTCAAAAATACTCATTTAAACATTTTGAGTATAGCTTAAATTTACTTTAACTAGCTAAAGAACATTCCATCTTATATAAACACATTTTAAAAATGTAATTAAAAGGAACAATGAGATTCCATATGGGGGAAAAAAGAAAACAGAAATGTGTTCATGATCTGAACTTTATAGATTATAGTTGAAATGTTTGTACAGCTGCACTATTTAATTGGTTTACTATCTTTCCAGGATTATGGGCAATACAGGAGAAGATTGCTAGACGCTTCTTTTCATCCAGTGGGAGTTTCGGGAAAGCGTTGCAGAAGCAGCTTGGTTTACATATAAAGGGAGTTGGTTTACCTTGAGTTTGTTGGATGGGAAAAAGTAAAAAGCTCCAGAACACAGATAATGGGAACTTCTGCACATTCTGTGGAATGTGGCTATGTATGCAGAAAAGGATGTGACAAAAGTGCACAAGATCAGACGATAAAATATAGGAATAAAATAGAAGTGTGCCTCCTGCTCCCGCAATTGAACTCAATTCCCATTGATAGGTAATCTTGAGTCATTTAATACAGATTAAATCCCCCTCAGAAACCTTAACTCTAATCTCCGAAAACAAAACTTCCCTCCCTTGAACTCAACAGTTTCCATGAACTTCATTCACCTTCCAGAGATAAGAACAGAGGTCAGAGCTCTCCTTGCAATTAGATTGGTATGTATGCCGAATCATTGTTGCTCCTAGGAACAGAATAGCATTACCATCCTTGTGTCTCTATATCCAGGTAAGGAAGACAGGATGGAATTCTAAAACAGAAAGACCATTCACAGCTGAAGGTATAGAAAACAAACAAACAAACAAACAAAAAACAAACAAACTGGATTTTGAGTCTGAAGATCTGAGTTCCTACTTCAGCTCCTACTTCAGCTGCCCACTAGATCATCTTGGGAAAAGAGAAAATCCTTCAAGACTCAACCTCTCAGTTGTAAAGTAAGTATAATATCCTACCTAAGAATTCCTTGAGAGGATAAAAAGCGATAATAGACATCAAAATTCTTTGTAAACTCTAACATGCTCTCAGAGTTTGTTACAGATTGCTTGATAAGATTTCCAACAACCATGTTTTACTTCTCTCAAAGAGATTGTGACTTTCATGGGAGTAGGTACTGTTTTCTCATTTCCTTTGTACTCAGCATTTTCTTAAGAGATAGTTTCACAGAGTGCACAGAAAGAACACCAAACTCTTAAAATCTGGGCTTTATGGCTTTACTTTCTTCCATGGGTCATTTAATCTCATTGACCCCAGTTTCCCTGACCCAGAAGTTCATTTTCTCACATAACAGGAAGTCCAAAGGTAGGACAAGTTTCCGGGTTAAGTGATTCAAGGGCTCAAAGATGTCATCAGAGATCACTTTCTCTACCTTCCTGTCCAAAGCATCAACTTCACTCTAAGGCTGATCATAAAATGACTTCTAGCAGCAACCAGGGCCATGTATTCCCACATTCACTCTGCCCCTATGTATAAATATGTATCCTTGCCTTAAGAAATGAACCAGTAAAAGCTACGGGGAAAAAAAATATGTCGTAGTACACTGATTGGCTGAGGTATGGGTCTCTGTTATAATCACACTTTAGAATCACCTGGAAAGTATTTTCAAAAACACTCAGTTCCCATACCCCAGAAACTGATTCAGTTGTCTGGGGTGGGGCTGGGACATTTTTATTTTTTTAAATCACCCAAGAAGATTTGAATAGGACTGCATGGTAACTGGGATGGGCCCATGAAGCTGGGGATGGGGAGGTTTAGAAGGTGAGCAAGAAGGGGACACTTAGTAGATACAGCTACATTGTATATACCCCTTTAAATGTTCAAAGTGTTCATTTGTATATTAAACATTCAACAGTAAAGAAAGCTAGTCAATGCTTTTGCTGGCTACTTAATAAAGAAAGATCATGGCAAACAGAGCAAAAGGAAGATCTAACAGCTGAGTGAAGCACAAGAACAAAAGCCCATTTTACTAGTCTTAGACCACTATTCTTGTAGGAATTTTTGAGCCAGATTAGGTATAGATTAGCTATGCAAGCATAAAACAGGAAGTTCAATAAGACCAAGGTTAAGGAGTATATAGCCCAGAGATCAAAATAATAAAGTCATCACTCAGGAATCTGAACAGATAAGTTCTGTCAGGACCCAGGAGAAAGTGAGGTGACAATGAGCAGAAGCCCAAGCTGTTTCTATCAGGTAATTAACTAATTCCAGAGACCAGGCAACTCAGAACCCACAGAAGAGAACCATGGAGATGAAATCCACTAGAAATGCTACAAGAAAGGGCAACAGTTGCAGATACCTTTCAAGCTGAATTAGCTATCTGCATTGGATAGAGGCACAGAAGAGAAAGGTAACTCTTCTGAAAGTAACAGAGAGGCAGGAAGATGAACTACATGAGACCCCTGAATAGGCAATATTCCTCATTATCGTGCCATTAGCAGGAAAATCGCCAAGATGCAAGGCTCATGACCTGGCGAACCAAACATTTGGGTACTAGCCAAAATGGAATTAAAAGTACAGAACACTAATAACTCACAATAACACCCCTCAAACAAATATGCGTTAAATGAAGGATGTGGGGAAATGTAGTAGAGATACCCCAGTATGCGTCAAGAACAAGATATAAGAGAAGCAATGATGTAAATATTTTATCAAAATGGTAATAGTGAGGTCATTCATGATGTCTGAATGTTGGCAACTCAAGACGACTTGGGTATGTAAGCAGAATCACACAGAACACAGCTCTGGCAAAGTTACAAACAGGAAGCACTTGTACAAACATAATGTGACAATGTCAGTTTGGGAAAGGGTGTGTGTAGTCCAAAAAGAAGTATGTATTAGTCCAGCCTAAAGAAGCAGTTAGCTAATTCCTGACCACTCTATAGGCACTCCTTTGAATACCTTCAGAATCAAATCATCAACAGAGTCTTTCTGGCAGCCAATGACAGAACCACCTTCCAACACATACCACTTAAAAACAAATGAGAATCAGGAAACCCTTCTGGCTAAATTGAACAATTTATCTCATAGGAGGGTTTGGTTTACTGTCTTAGAATTGCATTTACTACAAGTCCCTGTGTCAAAAATCCTGAGTATTTTTTTGATACTCTGTAGGGCTGGTAAGATTAGATTCAAGGGTTACAATGACTTTAGGTGTGTGTGCCTAAACCCATGACCTTGAAGAACTGGCATGCTAAGTTTCATAGGAAAACCCAGGCATTCCAGTGTCTCTAACCCTCAAACATCTATACTTTCCCACCCCCTAAGATATAAGAAATTGGGAGGGCGGGAGGACTGAGGAGGTAACATCTAAATAACCATTTTAAAATTAGAAAACATAAGAAGACTATAAAGTATACCAGACTCCTTCCCTGGAGGGATGGAGGAAGGGACCCAGCCACATGTAGAGAGGTGCACATCTGGAGAGCTCCCTCAGGGCTCACCTGCCCCTCTGAAATTGAAGCTCGGGGCTCCCGAGTACCTGTGGTTAAACCTGGATCCTGAGATACTTGAATAAAGCCCATAGATGTTTCTGAAGTTAGAAGGCTGTGTGGGTGAGACTCCTTGAGGGTCTTTAAGGAATTGCTTGGTGAGCCCATGGCCATGTAGCTGACAGGCCCAGAGTGTGCATGTCAGCAGCCACAAAGTCACATCAGCAATGACGCAGGGCTCCACGCCTCAGGAAAGACCTCCGACCATTTTACTTAGTCTCCCATGAGGTCTGTTGTTGTTGTTGTTGTTGTTGTTGTTCTTTTTCAAACGATAAAATTTGATACCTGAGCTTTTCCTGGAGACATAACAGAATCCTCAACTAAAAATACATGTTGTTTGGCAATCCTGTTATGAAATATGACAGCAATATACAGAAAACCATTTCTTTGCCCTTCTCCATGGTTCTAATAAGACTAAAGACACACTTGATGCTTATAATGTTATGGAGTCAAGCATAGGGGGTTTTTTATTTGTTGTTTGTTTATTTGTTTGTTTATGAAGGTGGTGGTGTTTGGGAGAAGGCAAAAACTTTTTCAATAGCACAATACTTTGCAGCCATTAATTTATTATTCCATTTAAACCATTTGCATCCCCTGAGGCTTAGCACAATAATCTTTAAAATCTGTGATAACTGTCAAAGTAATTTAGATTTAACTGACAGAGCTGGGCAGGAAAGACGATGAGTTTAAAAAAAACATAACCATTATGGTACGGATAGCTCTTCCTAAAAAGAGAGGTTACCTGCAATAGAATCTGAATGGTACTCCTTATTATCTCGCCATATTCCTTTTTGAAACAGAGATTCAAAGGCTTTCTTACCTGTTGTCTTATATTTTCCTTTTTGAGAGCAAAACCATGGCACTCAGAAGATTTATTATCGTTGACACACAAGCTAGTAACTTTTATTAAACAAAGTGAGGTTGCATTTTAAATTATTGTCCATATATGCTGAAGGGGAGGGAAGCAATGAGCAGTTCTCCCATTATGAATCACCCAAAATCTCTCTGTAGACATGCTTTTAATATGAGATTGAAGTAAAATCTCTGTCTCTCCAGTCATTTTTTAAAAATAAATTATTTAGTAAACTGGTTCGGATGTGATTTTTAGGCAGTGATGTGCTAATAAATGTTTTCAATCAGCAATCATGTCTAGTCTTTAGTCTTCCTTGGAAATACTCTCCCCATGGCTCATTTCAAGCTACTATCACGATGCCCCCCAACTCAGTCTTGGGAAGAGAAACACACAATCAGCTCTCACAAGCTGGTAGGAACCCACCAGACACAGAAACGCATACACCAGGATGAATGTAGAAATGAAGCACACCCCCAAAATTCAGCTGTCGTACCAACATTTGGGGAGGTAGGTGAGTATGTAATAAATGGTCTTTTTCCTCTGCCTCACTGGAAAGTTTTCTAGTAGTGTGCATTTATCATAGATCCTAGTCCGGTTGATACATCAAGAATAAGTTTTAAAAAGGGTGGGGTGGGGTGAGGTGGGGGTTTATTGGTGCAGATGTTGTCTTAGTGGTCCTTATTAGCCCTGACTACTGTGGCTAAGTTGATTGGGCATCGTTCCGCAAAGCAAAAGGCCGCTGGTTCGATTCCCCATCAGGGCACATGCCTGGGTCTCAGGTTCAGTTCTCAGTTGGAGTACATAGGAGAGGCAACTGATCAGTGTTTCTCTCCCTCTCGTTCTGTCCCCGCTTCTCCCCTCTCTAAAAATAAACAAATAAAATCTTTTTTAAAAAATAGTCCTTATTAGCATTATTAGTGTTTAGAATAAAGCCCTTTCCATAAATTGACCCAGGGAATTCTCAAGGATCCCTGAAGAGAAAGTAGTCAGTAGGTATAAATTTCACCTTATAGGGAGCAAAGAATTTCAGGGACTGCAATCTGGGGATGATGGCCTCAAATGGAATAGAAGACACCTAGCACGCTGGTCCCTCACAGCATCTAAGATGCAGCAGAGCTTCTGTGTGACTGTCAAGGTACTGAACACTGCACAGCGTGGGGGGCCCAGTCCCCTGTCCCACGGAGGGAGTGAGTGATGATGGCAAACCACCTTCAAATGGGCCACAAAGCTTAAACAGCAACTACCAGTGAGGACCGAGAACAGAGCCCCCCTTGTCCAGTTTTTCAGGTTCATTTCAACCTCTTGGCTCTCTTGATGTTCTGAGTGGGAGAGGGTCAAGGGGAGGGACTTATCCAGAAAACAACTTGAACTTGAACGTTCTGCTAGCCAGGTGAACGCAGTGACCCATATTGAATTCGATTCAGAAAATAAAGAAGTGAGATGCTTCTTTATTTCAGAATGACATCTCCATGCCATTCTGAAAATCCTGGAGTCCCTTTACTGCAACAGGAAGGGCTTTCAGGGGCCTCCCTTGCCTCAGGCTAAGCGGAGAGCCTGCTACTCTGTGAATCCCACATTCCTGTGAATATTCTTAGCTCCACAAATATCTCCACTGTAAATGAGCTAAATACTCATGAAGTTAAGCTGAGTTAGCTGGTCAGGGTTTTGACATTTTATACCTGCAATATGTAAAGAACCAATGGTTTGGGAACGCCCCTCTTTGGATCAATTAAATTTGATTAAAGTTATTGCAGCCCTGTTTACATCAGTATTACCATGGGAAAAGGTTGTTTCTACCATATCCTTTCACCCCATTTGAACACTCAGATATAGCTGAGATGCATTTCTAGAATCTTAGCTACTTTATGCGAAATTTTATGAAGCAAAGCCAAAGTCGACAAAGCATGGCAAACATATCAATGTCCACCAATGGGTCGAGTGGCCAAAGCGTCCTTGCCGGTCACACTGCCGGAGAACAGCAGAACCGAGCGCAGTCACACGGCGTTAGGTCACTGCGCCAACTTTGCTCGGAAGGGAGTAAGGCCCATTTTCTGATTTTCATCAAAAGCGGGTCTTTCTACCCTCGGATTGGACGAACTGTTTAACCTTTCTGGGCCATGGTTCCCTCACCTAAAAGTTTGTATGTTCAACTAGATAATCCCTAAACTCCTTGCGGCATCAAAATTCTATGACTCCAAGATACTATGAAAGGCAAAAACAAAGGAAAAGAGGGATATTGTTCTCATTCTATTGTCCACCCAGCTGGATTTATCAGATTAAGATTCTGAGTTATAAATAAAAGAAGAAAGGAACTGATACAATATAGAACTTGCATTTGCAGGAAGTGCACTTTTCATCCATGTGGATCTTAACAATATATCTCACGTGCTAACAGATAATTGAACAGACTATCTATAGAAATGGTTTTGTCCATTCATCCACTTTTCTCTAGAATGATAAAAATAACTTTATCCCTTTGTTATAAAACTGTGTTTGAATAAAAATAGGAAAATGCAGTCCTCAACAGTTTCTGAGATCTAGCTAAGGGAAAAGTCAGGCCGCCAGCCCAGCAATGTCTTTAATATAAGCACAGAGGCAAGAGTGCCATCTGCTGGCTGCAACTGTCTAATGGAGTCTAACTTTGTTCTGTAAAATCATTACTCCACAAATAGCTTTGAAAACTTGAGTCTACACCTTACCTCACGAAAACTCTGAGTTCTTCAATAACTTGACATACAGATTCTCAGTAGAAAAATAATTTGCCCAATCATGAATATACCAAAGTATATATTATTCTCCGAATTCAATAATTATCTTATTTTAACTATATCATATGATATTTACCATACCAAAAAACAATATACTGATCTGGTGCAAGAGCAAGTAGATGTCTTTCTGTAGAAGCTCCAAGAAAACCAGCACATTTGGAGTGTTGATACAGTAGGAAAAGTGCCAATCATCGAGTTTTTTCAGTTTGACAGCAGCAACTAACGGGTAGCTCTACTAACAGAGTTCAATTAAGGAATAAAGAGAACACAGTGAAGTTGAAGTCATATATCAGATATAATCATCACTTCACACCCCCACACTGATGTCGGTGGACAGATGAAGACCAGGCTTGGACACTTACTGAATCTCTGCTCTATGAGGTGTGATATTAACATCTGAGCCACCAAATACACTCTTATTTTTAATTCCCCTGCAAGTCTTTTTCAGAAAAGATTCTCTTTTAAGGGAATTCTCTGTAGCAATGGAGTTGCTCAAAGAATATTTCAAATAAAAACAAAAATTCTAATCAATTACCTACTTCAGTAAGTCTAAGATGATTCCAGGAAAACGTCCCCCATTGCCTGAAATGTTGGATAACTTTACACAATCCTGAAATCACCTAAGGAGGTATATGAGACAACTGAAGTACTTTTTATTCAAACAGTACATGAAACTTCCTAAGCAGAACACATTTAACTGGAAGGAAACAATCGTCCTAAAGAGATGACATTCAATATTACCAAGAAGACAAGAGATAAACTAACACAGTTCCTAAAGGTCCTTGGCATTCCTATTAATTTTATGCCTTACCTGTATTGCAAACGTAGTCTCAGAACAATTCACTGATTCTTGGCATTAAAGGTCTTTTGCTCTCTATGATGCCACCTTCTGAAGCTGTTTGGAAAAACCCATTATTAAAATAAGAAATCAAGTAACTAGTATAGTTTAAATGAACTTAGGCATAGACATAAACAAAATCTGTATGGAAAAAAACCAATATACTTAGCATGTTTTTGTTGGAAAGTGTCACTTGTGTTGTTTGCCCCTTGTGTGAATGTGAGCCAGTGTGAGTAAGCCACACCGCATACTATTCACAGTCTGCGTTTTGGATTAAAACCATTTCATGATCAAAGTGTCATTCTGGTTAATATCGGAGACCTATCTTCACGCCGTTTTCATCGCTGGTACCAGGATGTAAGAATGCAGCTTTCCGAGGCTCACCTACTGCCTCCGGTTCTCTGAGAAAGTCTTTAGGTCAGTTTGCATCCATCCACCAGCCTCGCCAAAGTGCAGTGGCAGAGCTCGGAAACCACATCCGCAAGAATGCAGGAAACCAATCGGGCGTTTACGCCAAGCTAATGACAATAGACAACTTGGAGGAAATGAGTTCATGTAAAACATGCCATGCTTCATACTTACTCAACATTGAAAACCACCGCAGATCAACTATAGCGGTCAAATTCAGACCAAGAGTGATTTACATTTATATTACATGCCACAATAAAATATTTTCCCATATATTATTTCATTTGTTTTTCAACACACCCTCTGAGAATAGGCAAACCATGTTACAAATCATTTGAGATCACTCAATTTTTCATAGTTGGAAAACAGCTACTGTGTTTCTTCACTTACGTAATGTTTACCGTAAGACTAAAAAACTCAGCAGAGCTTGTCAGTAACATACTAAACCATATGTTTAGTAAACACTAAGCCATAGGTTAACATAGCCCAGTGGAGCACAATACTGATGCCTGCTAGAACCGCATGCTCTGTGATGCAATCCCTCTGTCAGCCAAAGGGCCAGCTCCACCACCTGTGGCAAAACATGACAATGAACAGGTGCCCAAAATAGGCATTTTCCTCTAGACCTCGGGAAGGCTGTAGAGAGTGAAAACGATAAAGTGACTGAATCCAATTTGCTTTCTGAATACATCAAACTGATACCAGCACCAAAATATATTTGAGATCACATAGATGAAAAGGCAGAGGGCCCAAAAGTTACGCTTCATTAGGTTCCCACAGTTAGTAGCAATCAAGACTAGAAAGCAGTTCTAACCTGAGTCCAGAAAGTAGGGTTCAGAAAGAATGCAAGACAACCCATCCAGATGTAGCCAACAAACTAGTCAAAGAATGTTAAATTTAAACACCTTTGGAACGCAGAATAAACTACAACTTACGCTCTGGAGGGTCAGGGGCTGCAGTGTTTTGGGAACCTGCGTTGAACAGGGATTAGCACTTAGGCGATTCACCTGGCTCCTAATTTTCTGGACGTTAAGGCAAAAATGGAGTAGTAGGTTCCTTTTATCAGTGGAAAACACATTAAATTATTTATAGTATTTTTCCTGGAATTGCATCATTCTAATCTTTACAGAGAAGACTCGAAACATCCTGAGCAATAACTTCAGCTGTGGCCTTAAAAACCAGTAGCTTTCCTCTGACGTCTCTTAGGCACTGACCCTGTGATAAACCACGTTCCACTACATGAAATTAAGTATAAATACAATTCTGTGTGAGATTTGTGTGATCTCTGGCAAGAAATGGCTGCTCATAACATGCATTTAGGTAACAAGGGTTTTTAATAAAGCCATGATAATCTATCCAATAATACTCTATTCTAGAGGAATCATTTCACTGGTTGTCATAAATGCTTAATTAGAAGCAGAAGGCTATTCCTTTTATTCAAAAAGAATGTCTTTAATATCGCAATATACTATATTAAAGTAAACCCTTCAATCATTTCCCTAAGGGACGATAATAAGTACCCTGTGTGATTTTGTGTACTACATATGGGAATGTGTACCATGTCTGCATCCCACCAAAAGTCTTACTTCAAGCTCGAAAATGTCCTATATAAAGTGTTCAACTGTGTTCTTAGAAATGGCACGAATAAAATTGTCTAGAAGGGAAGATTAATTGAGGTGATCATGTCAACTTTACCATAGCATTACATATCTAACCATTAGACCAGTTACCCAATCAAAAGCAAAACCAAACTAAGGACTGAGTCTTTCTCTTGACCAGTCTAGATGTGCCAACCTCTCCTTCACCGAAACCCCTACTACCATACAGTGCACTCCCCTCACTTTGCTGCGTATGTTCTCTCACCGACAGTGCCACCAAAAGGTAGGTTTGGAAGAATATTGCTCATGATTCTATGTGTCTCCAAAAACTGGTGAGCATCACTGTTTGTCCTTCAATGCCATGATTTTATTCAGCAAATATTTTAATTTCTTACCATGTGTTGATACTAGACCCTATATAAAAGAGGCTTAGAAACAGACATGTAAGGAAATATATCAAATAAAATGTTACAATTGCTATGGTAGCATTATACACGTGGTCAGTAAAGAGCAAAGGAGAAAACTGTCAAGTTTACCTAAACAAGGGTTGCAAGTTCATTACCGCAAAATGTGTTCATATTCATCTTTTAATGGTCTTCAAAGTGGTCTTTCATTCTAACATCTTGGAATTCAAGGTTCGAGTTAATAGTCCAACCATTTTTCTAGTCTTAATTTTATTATCTTTCCATTCTTAATATAATCTAAAATACCAAATATATATTAATATTGCAGTATTTTGTTACCCTATTTAACCGAGAGAAAACTACATTAATTAAATGGTTGGCGTACAAAGCCTGTAACACCCCTTCCCCATGCCTTCTGACTGCCGCTTTGAAAGGTCGGCTAAGCGTTCGACATGTCAGTGGCAACCCAGCATCTTTTGCACACTCGAGTCTGAACATTGTTGTACATTCTGGGTTCAGTCTCTTCAACATAGAAGCCAGGACTCCAATCTTGCTTGAACTGGATAAAAGCATTTACTCATGATGCACCCACACAGGGCTTCCGTGTGGGACATGGGTAACATGAGAAAGCAGATGCAGACGTAATCCATCTTTCAGGGAACATGGCAGCAAAGGCTTCTCAGGGTCAGACATTCCAGAACTTCTGGGGTCCAGCTGAGCAACATCGGTGAAGTGGCCATGTCCAGGACAAAATGCAATGTCTGCACTAAGCGGTGGCAGCCTTGGTTTCCGGTTGTTTAGGGGCTGAGCCCGACACCCTAAGTCTATGGCAGATTCTTTGATGGGCCAAATATATTTTAATAAGTTTCTTTACTGCATAGTTAAGCTGTGTTGGATTTTATGGCTTGGAACACTGACACACTTCCAATGGCTGCCGACTGTTACTAATATCAGATTCTAAGGTGCCCTAGTGATCACACAGCAATACCCTCGGACTGCTCCACTTCCTACCCCTCGGAAATACAGACAGTGCACGAGCAGTTGCTAGCTCTCTCGGCAGCTTGCTGTCCCACTTCTCCAGCGATGAAACAACGACCAAGCGGGCTTTGAGAAGCGGACTACATTTCTTTGTTTCTGGGTAAGTACACCTTTCACTCGTTTCCTCCAAATCTTAGCACACAACCCTAGGAATGTTCTTCCCTCAAGCAGTGTCTGCTGCTCCCTACTTCTCTTCTACCTCAAAGCAAGTTCTCTGCATTATAAAATATTTTCTCAGAACTACAGTGACTACTTAATAGCTATGTTCTAAAATATTTTCAGAAAGTTTTTGAAAGTCTTTGTGACATATTTAAACTTTCCCTTTTACCTTCTAACAGAGCTGGTAATTTCATTCAAAAAAATTCTCATAAGTGAATTCTATTACATTTCCCTAATAGACTTTCCCTGTTAAAGTGCTTGTTGAGTGAGTCTGTCATTATTATAGATTCTACCAGCCTATCTAACAACCAAATGGTGTTTTCTGAAACACTAGCTTTAGCGACTTATTTTTGTACAGTATACTTTTTAAAATTTAATGGCAGTTTAGTGTTTTCATCTACACACAGAGAAGACACCACAGGTTGTCACTTTTTAACAAGTATGAGTGTGAGTATGTACAAACATCCATACATCCCAGTTTGTATTTTTTATCATAATTCATCAAGACACAGTTGAAATTTGCTTTTATACAGCCTATGAAAGTCAACATTACAGGGTAAAGTGTGGTGTAAATAAAATGGAAAAGAAGTTATAATATTAAGAAAACAAATTATTCTCAAGTCCTTAACTAGCCTCTATTCATGTATGAAATACAGTATCAGCTCAAGTCCATGACATCTCACACCACGTCAAGAGTATATGTGGGATCATAGGAACCCATTCTGGTTTTTTATGTTACGTTTATTTAATATAATCATTAGTTAATAGATATTTGCTCAAATATTCCTGTGAACTGACAAACCTAATGATGTCTGCTTTCCTGTTTGAGGTTGCTAGAAGTTCAAATTTATAAAATGCACCCTAGAAAAAAATGCATGTGATACAGGGATTAGGCGGGATGCTGACAAAAGGATGCATTTCTTCCTTGGCCATAGACAATCTCTTTCTTCTATGAGAGCTAAAGTTTGGCTCTTAGAATTGAGGTAGAGATTTTAAAAAACTGAGAAGCATTAATCCAAGCGCATATGGGGGACCTTGACACTAATTCTTTATGTTATGGGTGCGATTATAGGTCAGTATGATTTTTGAAATAGAAGAGGAAAAAAATGAAAATTTACCATCACTCCTAGAAAAAGGATTAATACCGATATTTTGTCTCAAGACTCTAAGGGGAAAAAAGAAATAATTAACTGCTTATGGCATGCTATAAACATTTCTCTAAGAAGTTTGTGTTATCTCATTTAATCCTACAACACTAAGATGTATCTTTATGACCCCATTTTACAAGTGACGTACATAAAGGTGAAGTAACCTCTCCGACGTCACACAGTTAGTACCATTGAACTTGAGACTCAAACTTGGGCAACCTAAGCCCAGAGCCCAGGCTTTATATGATTTACTATATAATTTGCAATATTGCCTATCTATTGTCCATCCTGGGTCCTTGCAATTACTTGACACTTTATATTGTAGATTTCTAAGCATGTGATTGCAGCTGTGAGGAAGAAAAAGAAAAAAGACGAGGGTACTTTAAAAATATCTAATGTAAACAAATTTTCCTCCTCTGGAATTTGAGTGATGTTAACACCCTAAAGAAAACAATTAGTGAACCAATATTACTCAAAGATTGATAAATACATATCTTGGCAAAACGTGCTTCCAGTTCAAGCTAATTGCTTTGTTTTCTTACTGATTTTTTTAGATCATTTATATTTTAATTGTGTTTTCCATCTGTATCATCAACATAGATTGAACAAGAGGTTATTGCTTTAATAACCAACCAAGTCTCAATACTTAGCCACTTACTTTAAGATAAAAATATATGAGGCCTATCCAGAAAAAGTCCAGCCATTGTTAATATAATGAGAACAGTTTGTGCGACATCGATGTTGCCTAGCAGCCAAGGAAAGTAGCAGACTGGAATGCGCATGCATGAACAATGATGACTTCACTGTACTCATCAGTGGGGGCAGTAGACGCTGTTGAGTGAGCATGTGTACCGTGTGGCCATCACATTCAAAACAACTGAGCCAGTAGAGCAACGAATCTGCATCAAATTTTGTATTAAGCTTGAACATTCCTCTGCGGAAACTATTTGGGTGATTCAGAGCTATGGGTAACTGGTGACTGGCAGCTTCATCATGTCTCATGCAGAGTTGTTTGGCAAAACATCAAATCACCCAGGTGACTCAGCTCCCCTACAGCCCAGATTTGGCACCCGTTTCCCAAAACCAAAATCACCTTTGAAAGGAAAGAGGTTACAGGCCATCAATGAGTTTTGGGAAAATACAATGGGGCAGCTGATGGCAATTCCAACAAAGGATTTAGCAGAATGTTTTGAACAGTGGAAAAGATGCTGGGAGAACTGTATGTGGTCCCAAGGTGCCTACATTGAAGGGGACTGGGGTGACATCGTCCTATGTACAATGTTTCTTGTATTCTGTATCTTCGTCAATAAATGCCTCTATTTTTCACAGTACATGGATGGATACTTTCTGGACAGCCCTTATATTTCACCTGCAGTATATGTAATTGGGAATTCCTAAATTGCGTTTGCAATAGCATCCATCTGCCCTGTGACATATTCAATAACATGCACTTGACCCTCAGGGGCCACATGTTCCCCATATACATGTATTCTCTATAGACTATTTCCTGATCACGAGAGTCCCTAGAGTGATTCCTGCAGTGAAGAAAGCACTCCTGGTAATACAGACTTTCTATGGTAAAAAAACAGATCACTTGCTGTAGCATGTCATTGTTAATTCAGCAAATGGGCAGTGAGTGCTACTTTGTAGTACTGGTAACAGAGATACTGTAGGAATAAACACAGACCCTGTCCTCAAAGAGCTCAGTCTAGCTTATACGCTAGTCAAGATAATCAAATATTATGATATATTCATAAGTTTTATAATCAAAATCAAAGGCCATTTTGACAGCCCAGCAAAGGCATTTAGATGGTGGATAAAGACAGAATATATGAATCATACCCTGGGTTGGTTAGAAAATGCTTTCAGAATAAAGGGTACTGGAACCAAATTTCAAAGAGTGAGAGATTTTAGCTAAGGTGAAGAGAATTTCAAGCCCAGAGAACATAATCCACCACCATCTGTAGACAATTGTATCAAAGCAGCAAGCGACAGGTTGGAGTGATTGAAGAACGGTGCGCGGGTGGGGGCGCGGTGAGTGGTGGGGCCGGGAAGACCTGCTGAGGCCCGGACTGAAAAAGCCACTTGCTCTAATAAATAGATGCTGCAAATTATTCACTGTTATTCTCTGATTCTCTCATAGCCCCTCTGTTAATAATAAGTATATACCAGAGAGCATTAGGGAGAAAGGTAAGACAAAGAGGCAAGGATGAATCTTACTTTTCTAGCTTAGGAGCTGTGACGCTATTAACTAAAGCAGGCAGCATTAAATAAATAATCGTTTTGACAAAGGAAAATAATGTAGTCAATTTTGAGACACAATAAATTTGAGCTACTGAGCTCTGTCCTCAGGGAAGGCATCACAAAGCTACCGGACCCCTCTTTCTTGCTGAACCCAATGTGACTTCAGAAACCTCTATATTGCTCTCCCTACATCCACTACCAATTAACCAGAGTTGGCACTTGCATTAAAAACCCACTTGTCTTCCTGATGTAGAACAAGAGAAGACAACCAAGGAGTCGACTCTGAAGAACAGGTTCTTAAACATCTCACAAGCCACCTGCTTCACATGTGCGTGCTGCTGAGAGCATAGATGGGACTCTGGTATTAAGTACTGGGAGTTCATTTTAAACCCATCCACACATCCTCTCCACATCACAGTCCTAGCTAACCTTCCTTCTCACTGTGATGTCTACAGGAGCCCCACAACTGCTCGACCACCCAAACACTTGCCCCTCTGTAACCCCACTTCCATGCTGCAGCCAGAGTAATATTTCCAAAGCAGAGATATGGTGATATCGCCCACACCCTAACCCCTGCTATTAAAACCCCTTGATAGCAGCTCAAGGCCCTTAAAATAGAGGCCAAGATTTTTCACATGGTCTACAAATGTAATAGGGTTTAACTCCTGATGCTCCAACCTATTTTGTACCACGTAACCCCCAACAAACCCCCACCCAGTCCCATTTTCTGTGCTGCTCCCCTCCACCACAGGCTTTTGAAGATGCTGTCAGCCATCCTTGAGGACATCTGCCGTCCATCTTCACCTGACTAACAACTATTCATCTTTTAGGTCTCAGCTTTAATGCCGCTTCCACAGGAAGCCTTCCATGAATGTCCAGATGTCCTCATAACCCCATGTTACCACGTGGCACTTACAACATTGTAATGTTACATGCGTCCATGTGCCCTACTATCTCTCTTACCTGACACTAAGCTGCTTGTGTTCAGGAAAAAAAAAGTTTCATTATATTTTTCTGATACCTGGCATCATACCTGGCATCACATAGTAGGCACTCAATAAACATTTATTTAATTGGGTTGCTTTTGGCACGTGAATTTTGATAATGTATTTTCACTCCTGGAAAATATACTTAATAAAATATTTACTAAGAGCTTACTTTCATTTTAAAAATGAATTACTACGGTTAAACAGACAAGAAATAACATTTGGCAAGTAGTATGATATATTTCAATAGTCATTTAAATTCATCACAATTATTCCATCATTTCCCAGGAAACTTGCAAAGCATTATTGAATAAACAGTCATATTACTTCCTGAAATTACATGCAGCTGGAAATCCCGCTGGCTTCAAACGCAAGAAAACGAGATGTCTCTTCTCCTCCTTTATTGAATTTTCAGGCTCCTTTCCAGAACTATTGCAATGCTCACTGTCCTCAGCATCATCTCGAGAGTCGTTCAGAATCACGCTCTCATTTAGTTTAGCTGGCCGTGCAGAACACCTCTTATTTCCCACCTCTAAGTATCCCCCCTCTTTGATAGATCTTAATTTAAGACCACAAAGCTACTCTGACAGCTTAGAAGAAGCAACAACATCTATTTCTCCCCTTGCTTCCTCTTTAAGTGAAAGAGGGGCACTAGGGAAAAGCAGGTGCTTCGTGGTTACACGTGCCTGGGAGCTTCCTCGTAGACAGTGAACAGTGTACTATACTGGCCTTCTAACATATTGCTGACCCAGCCTAACAGAGGAACTACAGAGGTGTCCCATAAAATGAAAGCACTACATAAAGTGCACAGTCTTTTAGCAGCCAGATCCAAAGAAAAACACAAGTTTCACTCAGGTGCTGTTTGGGGGGTGTTTTTTTTTTCAGTAGTTAACAAATTACAACCCCTAGATATGACTTGTGCCTCAGACAAGCTGTGAAACACACCCGTTTCCCTTATAACTCCCGAAGCTCCTTGAAACCTGGTCTTTGCATTCACACCCATTTTTAGCTCCACTGCCCCAGGCCTTGTGATCTGTCCCAGTTACTTGGAGCACACTGACTTCCCTTAAAGAAAAAGCAGCCTCAGTCAGAACCACCTACCTGGGCTTCCACTTTCTGGACATGTACTTCGGGCCTGGATCCCTCTAAGCAAAACAGCTATTGTGGTTTATCTGACAAACTAACTTGTACTGAGATATTAATGATAAATGACTTGATTATTTGTTTTTCATATCATTTACATTTGACACGTATTAGGGGGAGCCAGAAATGACAGTGCCTTCATCCAAGTGACCACTGGTGAGAATATGGGGAAGAGAAAAGTCACTGAAAAAATAATTTAGGAGTTGGCTAAAGCATCTATTCTACCCACACAGAGGTATTCACCATTTCGAACATCCAAGGGGAAAACAAGGAATGGCAAAGCTGAACAAATTCTAGTTGTCAGAATTCCACTCAATTCACTAGTTTAATGGCTATGGTCCTGATGGTCAAGAATCTTAGAGTCTGGGGTGCTCAGCTACATGTCAGTCTTGAAGTCAAAGGCTCTATAACTCCTTCAGAGATTAACAAAGTATAAAGACAAACACATTTTTTCAGAAAACTTTCCACAGTTAAAAAAAAAAGTCTCTAACTTATGCCCACTAGAATATAAGCTCCATGAGGGCAAGTACCTCTTTTTGGCAACTGTAAACTCAGGGTCTTTTATTGAGCTCAATAAATATTTGATGAACAAATAAATACTAGTGCTATGTTCTTACAAATAATAAAATCCATCTTAGCTCATTTTCCCTTCTACAAAAAAGGAATGACAAGATTCACTCCCTAAGACTTTTATGTAGATCAAGTTAGATATATGTAGAAGCTCCTAAGAAGTCTATAGGAAAGAGTAAGCACCTTTTTATTTTTTTTTAAGTGGACTGTACTAATTGTGATATCAGGAACAAAAGAGGTAACAGAGGGAAAATATAGTCAACCCTCAAACACTCATGACAGAGAAGCGTTCCTTTGCACACAGCTGGCAACACAGATAATCCGGACCCAATACCAACCAGGACATACGCTAGGGTAGGGAAGCTGGGAGTGAAAAAGCAGCATGGGAACAATCTACTTTGAGAGAACTAGGAATTAACTATACTTTCACTACGTAGCTAACCAGTGAGGTGGTAAGAAAGGAAAGGCCTTGGTCCTCAACTAACTCCAAATATCCCATGATAATAATAATCCAGGGATCTGGCATCACATGTGGTATTTGATAACAATATTGCTAAGGATGCAGAACATTCCGTTTTGTCCCCAGCTCTCACAATGCTAACAAGTTGTTAATCAATTTTGTGTCTTGGTTATCATTAAAGTAGTTCGAATCAACTAAAGAGTTATTTATGACTAGTAATTGTGAAACATGGAAAACAGGAATGAAATGAAAAATAATCTCTAGGGTTTCGCCTAACTTTGAAATATGCCTCCATTTCTACCATATGCCATAACTATTCCTTTCCAATAAAGATTCAAACAAGTAAGAATTCATTTTCAAGGCCATTTGTTCTTGACTATATTGTTGTATTAGGTACTGTGTCAGGAAGGAAATTGTGTTATTTTGTTTGAGTCATTATCTTACATAATCTAGTCCTTTGTGCAAAGTCCTACCATTCAATATGCAAATATTTTTAATTGTTTCCCCAATAGGAATTTTAAAAAATTGTACTGAGTTGTTATCTTCTTTCGACTACTCCCATTTGTGAACCTGTGAAATATTGAGCTAGAGCTTAATGATGCAGCCACTGCCATCAGGAGAGAATTTTCTCCCCAATGATGGAGGATATTTTATAGGAAGAACACCCTTCATTAGCACCAGAATTGAAACTTGTGATTAGGCTGAGGTCATAATATTTGTGACAAAGAAACATGTTGCTAGTTCTCATCTTGAAAACTGAGAACAGAGGAATATTTTTGGCATTGTGCCTAGTTTGACCCTTCAGTATTTCTTCCAGTTCTTTAATTATAACCCATGGAGAGAACATGATACACAAATCATTGAACTCTCTGGTTCATCATATAATACATCCATTTGATCATTCGACACACATTAATTAAGTACCTATTATGTCCAGGAACTAGAATACAAAGATGAAGAAGATAAGATCATGTGAGAGAGACAGACTAGGAAACAATTGCTCTACAGCATTCAAAGTTTGACCACTGTAGAAAAAAAGTAAAATGTAAATGAAGGTAAACCACTACGGTCAGGAAAGTCATTGCAGAAATGGTGACAATTGAGCTGAATAAGAAAGAATCAATTGAATGTTTTTCAGACACACAGGTGATAAGGGAAGTCATTCAAATCAGCAAGAAAAGTATTACAAAGACACGAATTGAGATCAGGAAATGAACCTGGGCAAGAGTGAGCCATCTGTCCCCAAAAGTAGAGCCAAGACAAACAGGAAAGGTAACTGGAAAGGGGGGTTAAGTCCAAATTATTAATGTACTTTAACTGTTAATTCATAAAAAAAATTTTGGGTCCCTTAACGATGCATTATATATAACCCCAGATAATGCAGGCACAGCAGTAAACATGGCAGACAAGGTCCCTGCCCCAGATCCTAACACATGACAATCTAAGGGGTTTGGACCTTACCCTAAGAGCAACAGTTAAACCGGGAAAGTGGTACAAGCACATTTAGAAATGTAACTCTTTGATAGTGTAGAGAATGGGTTAGAACAGAAGAAATCAGACATAGTAAGTTGAGTCAGAAGATAACTTTAATAAACCAGGTGAAGCTTGCTTCTGCTGTCTTCCATGAAACATGGTCTTCTCGTATATGTAGCTTCACCAAGAATTTATAGAGAATATTCTACCAAAATATCATTATTACTTGACTGAGTTCTCACAAAAGATGTGAGTTTATTCTCTAACATAACAAATATCTACACCAAGAACATATTTTTGTTGGATCTACATCTTGTGTCACCATTAGCTACTCTCACTCATCCTGACTCACTTCCTGAACTTGCAGCCGTTCCAAGAGAACCTCATTTTGTCCAAGAGAGTTGAAACAGGGCCAGAGAGACTAAAGCTGCCTATAAGGGCCCAGTGAATTTTCAATTTCCGGAGGACTTCCAACAGAACAGATGAGCCAGGACTCCTTGAAGTTGGAAAAAAGGAAATCGGACAGATTGGTGTTCCTCCTCTAATCCACCCACCCCGAGATAATTGGGACCTCCAGGATCTATGATCTTCCAAACCCTCAACTCACTTGTACACATCCCAGAGTCTCAAGAATGGCCCAAATCCCTGAAATTCATGTGAGAGGGCCCTATAAATTCTTTTTTATATAGAACTTCACACATTTTACATCTATTATTTCACGAGTTCCCATTAACAAACAATGGAATAAGGCAAGTCACGTATCATCAGACCCATTTTAAAAATGAAGAAACTAAAACCAAGAGAGAGCAAGGCTTTGACCTAAAGGTCATGTGCTAGTAAGTATTACAGTCAGAACCGGAACCAAGAACTATCGACATCTGGACCGTGCTGTTGACCTCTATTCAGTCTCTTCCACTAACAACACTGTCTCCCTCCTACTGTATCGAAGAGCTACATAGCAATTCTTTGCCCTCTTAAGATTAATAAATCACTGCATTTATGTTAACCTAGATTTCATGAAGCAATCACTCTTACTTTCTAAAGCTCGAAGATGTTTCTAAGACATCTGTGTTAACCACTAAATAAAACTTCTTTCACAGAGATCCAAAATGGCAGAGGAGTAAGTTGAAGCTACACTAACCTCCACCAAGGACCAATCTGGAATTACAACTAAATTGTAGAGAAATCATCCAGGAAAACCAAATGAACACTAGCTGGAGAGAAGCCTTATAACCAAGGACAAGCAGAAAAAGCCACTTCAGCACACGTGACTGGTAGAGAGTGGAGGAGGCACGAGAGGGCTGTCGGGGCAGCTGAAGTTCCTGAGGGATATTTCAGCAGCCAGGGCATTCCCCCTTAGAAGCGTGAGGTCTAAACCCCAAGCTGGGCTCCCCAGCCCATATAACACCAGAGCAGGAAAGGAACCCAGATAACATCTAGCTGTGAAAAGCCAAGGAGAGGTGGCTGAAGATTCAGAGAGACTCTGAAAGGGCCAACATACAAAATTTTGTCTGTAGCCACTTACCCTGCACTCTGGCAGAGGGCGGGGCAGAGTGGACTAGAGACACTTGAGAAGAGTCTGGAGCTGGTGGCTCTGAGGGGAAAGCCAAAGAACAGCCACTGGGATCCTGTGCTGAGTCACTCCCCAGACAGCAGGAGCCATCTCTCTCAGGCAGAGCACTCCTCTCCAAGTGGCTTCAGCCTGAAGGGGACAAATAGACCTGCCCACAAGAATTCCTCTGCCCTGCCCTGTGGCGCTCAAGCCAGACTCCTGATTACAGCTTGATTAGATTAAAAACTACTCCGCTTAATGACTGATTAGTTTAACATCCCGGGTAGAAAATACGAAGAAGCCAAAATGGGAAGACAAAGAAGCAGACCCCAAATGAAAGAACAAGAGAATTCCCCAGAAGAATTAAATGAAATGGAGGCAAATGATTTATCAGAGAGTTTTAGAGTACTGATTATAAAGATAATTAACAACATGAAAAAGACATAGAAACCATAAAAAAGGACCAGTCAGAAATAACAAATGCAATATCTGAGATAAATAGTACACTGGAAGGAATAAATAGTAGGTTAGATGAAGCAGAAGACTGAATCAGTGTTTTCCAAGATAAGGTAGATTAAAACGCCCAAGCAGATCAGCAAAAAGAATAAAGAATTATTAAAAATAAGGATACCTTAAGAAACATTTTGGATAACATGAAGCATAAAACATCTGCTCCACAGGAATACCAGAAGGAGAAGAGAGAGAGCAAGGGATTGAGAGCCTACTGAAGAAATAGTGAGCAAAAACTTCCCTAACCTGGTGAAGGAAAAAGTGATACCAGTCCAGGACACTCAGAGTTCCAAACAAGTTGG
>PVJD01015813.1:0-23516 GCA_004026545.1 Mormoops blainvillei
GGCTGGGACGCGCCCCCATTGCTGCTCTCTTCCTGCAGCCGATGGCCGAGAGGCCTCCTGGGGTCCCAGGTGGTCTGCAGTGGCATCTGGAAAGCCAGCCGCCCAGATCCTGGAGACCTCAGAGGGTGGCACTTCCTGCCGGGGACTTGGGGGCCAGCAGTTCCACAGAAAGCCAGGTACGGGAGTCATCCCTCCTGGTGGGGAAGGGCAGGGCCCCGTCTCGGCCAGCAGGAAGCAGAGACCGGAGCCAAAGCACAGAAAACCCACCGTCCCCTGCGGCCAGTTGGCTGGGACCCCCACCACCAGTTAGCAGTGATGACGCCCAGCTGGCCGCCCAGCTCCCACCCCGGGCCCAGGTGGAGGAGGGGCAGGTGCGTCACAGCCCCTGCCCTGTGTGGCCGCTGCTGTGCACCTGTGACTTCTCCCACCTCCTCGCACACCTCTGCTCTCCTGCACCTTTCACGCACCTGGGATGGGGAGGCTTTTCATCGGCCGTCCTGGAGTAGGGACAGGCCAAGGGGGTCACGCTGCTGCTTTGACGTCGTCCCAGGAGGACGTGGCTCCTCGTCCCCCGCAGAGAAAGCTACCTCCCTCCAGAGACTCCCCGCTACTAACCCTGGGCCTCTGCCCACGCCCTCCTGTTCTTTTTCTGGGGACCCTTATTCTGCCGCTTTCCCCCAACATTTCGCAGTTTCTCTGCCAGCAAGAGCTGTACGAGCCAGGGCACCGTAGGCGTGATTTGATGAAGGAGTGGAAATGCCACTGCAGAAGCCGCGTGCTGGGGTGATCCACCGTGACAGCCGGGAGCAGTGAGATTGGGGCCCCTCCCACCCAAGAAGCCACGTGCAGAACACGAGGGTGCCACCCACGTGCATCACAGTCCCTCCGGCTCCCCTCACGTGCCAAGGGACTGTGCTCAGCCGCGCCTCCCCGCTGAACCCCTGAGACGAGAGCGTGCCCACCCCCGCCCTCCAGGTGGGCTCTCTCTAGGACTAGAAGGAAGGAGAGTCAGCCAACAGTGGCATATGGAGCTCCCGTTCTGTAAAAAGCGCCCGTCCTGGACGGTGGGTGTGGAGACAAAATGTACTCCCAGAAAACAGCAGTGAAGACAATACGCGTGTTTGCTAGAAGGAATTCGCTAGCAAACAGTGCGGATCTCATTAGGAAGCAGAGGAGCTTAGAGAAACAAGAGACAGTGCCGGGGGAGGGGCAAGTCAAGGAAAGCTTCCTGGAAGAGGTGGTTTTCACACCAGGGTTTGAAACAGCGATCGTTTCATCTGCATGCAGTGCTGTGGGTCAGCCAGGGGGCCCCACCTGGGGCCCCTCATACACCTGTGGGCTCCTGACCATTGATGGTCCAGAAGGTCCCAGGTGGCCTCACTCATACCCCTGGCATGGGACTGACCATTTGCTGGGCCCTCAGTGTCTCAGGGCAGTGAGATGAGGGTCAGACCCACCACTTCACAGCCTCTCCCCCACCTCCTGGTCAGAGCAGGTCTCTGGGTCAGCCCAGAAGCCGGGGACCGGGGAACAGCCTCCCCGGTCAAGGAAGGAGCTGCAGAGTCACGTGGAAAAGGGGCCTTGGCTTGGGGTTGGGGGACTTTGCGTCCATCTGTGCAAACAATGTAACCCCCGGGGGGAAAACTCAGCGTGACGAACCATTAGCACAGATGAGACCTTCCTGAAACTCTGACCGGACCACACTGTCAGGGGACAGCACCCTCTGTACCCAACCCTGCTGAGTCATCACAACCCCCTTCAACGCAGATGTCATCCTCTGTCCCATGCCCAGCTGAGGGTCCCCACCCCTGTGGTGCCCCAACAGGTAAGCCCTGCTC
Source organism: Mormoops blainvillei (assembly GCA_004026545.1). Lineage (NCBI taxonomy): Eukaryota > Metazoa > Chordata > Mammalia > Chiroptera > Mormoopidae > Mormoops > Mormoops blainvillei. The sequence goes on from PVJD01015813.1 coordinate 1,839, forward strand.
GCACCCTCCTCACCCACCGGGGAGGCAGCCTGCGGGGTCCAGGGCGCGGACCGGGCCAGGCGGGGGGCCGACGTGCTTCAAAAACCGCACAGCGAGAGCACGGAGCGACTGCTGACGGGCAGCAGGGACGCCCAGCCTGGTGCTTCTCCCTCCCAGTCCTGTCCTCACTCCATCCCAGGACAAATGGCCAGGGGCCCTCCTGCCCCCAGCCGAGGTGGACCTGAAGCTGCCCTGGACAGACCCCTCGGGGCGGCCGCTTTGGCTCTGTGCGTCCCTGGGGCTGTGATATCAGGAGCATCGACGTTGGGGATTTTTGTGCCGCCGTGTGATCTGACTCCTTAATCAGGACGGAAAGTCCCTCTTTGTCCCTGGGGCTGGTTTCCGCTTGGGGTCGTCCCTGTCTTGCGTTAGCGCAGTCAGGCCAGCGTCGCTTTGATGGCGGTGAGCCTGGGGCCGCCTTTCTCGTCTGCCTCTTTTCGCCTGTCCCTGTCTTCCGGGCTGACGTGGGTTTGTTGGAAGCTGGCGCCAGCTGGGCCCGGCTTGTTTACCCGCAAAAAGCGCGGCTTTTCATCACGGTGTTTTGGCTCTGACTTGACACCATGATGAAAAGCTGTGGTCGGGGGGCGGAGGTGTCTCACACTCCGGCTGGCGGGAAGGGGCCTAGTCCTTGTCCCGCGTGGGTTCCCCGGGCTGTCCCCCAGTTCTGCCTTCTGGGCGGCGTCTCCCCTGGGCACAGGTGGGTTCCTCACAGCTGGTTTCTGGAATTCTCTATGGACTCTGCCCTGTGCTTTCCTGAACCCCCAGCTGCGTTCCCTTGGCTTCCAGAGACCTTGGCTCCTCCCGGCCTTGCTTGCTGCAACCTGGGAACTTTCTAGAACAAGCTGGAACAACCACAGGGCTCACCTCCTTTGTTCACATCGTTCAGGGCGTATTTATTCCACTGTCAGGTGTCCTTCGACTGTGGTTCATGGTCGATATATTTTGCCCAGTATGTTTTTGTTTTTCGTGGAAGGTTATTTTTGTTAGTTGTCGCAAGAGGTTCGTGCTACATCCTCTTGTCTGGAAGCTTTGTTAATTTTTCATTTGTTCCGGCCAAGAGAAGTTTTCACTGGAAAACTTCCGCAGATGTGTATTCGCCGCGTGTAATGACGGCTATGGCCGGGCGCGGGGAGGTGGGGCGGAGAAGGAGGCCCGTCGCGAGAGACCAGCCTTGCGACCGGCTCTTAAATTCCAGCTGTGCCGTGTGGGGCGCTAACAGCTGACAGCGTCTGAGCAGATGGGCCATGTCAATGCAATTACGCATGAAAGGTATGTTTTTGGAAGATGAGTTATGAGGAGTTTGTTTGCAGAATCGGATGGAGAAGCGAGGAGGACGTCCGAATGGGCCTCAGCGTGGGTGGGGGCGGGGCTTCTGGGCCACCCGCTACCCCGTGCACCAGTGTCCCAGGGGGTGCGATCTCCCCCACGTGTAGCCAGACAGTTGCATGCTGAGAGCTAAAGAATGAGACAGACAGACAGACAGACAAGACACACACACAAGGAACACATGAGACTGACAAAGCTCTCCCATGGGAGGGGGTATGAGCGCTAATGAGGGAATAAGGGAGCTGGAGTCAGAAACGGACCGAGGGCACGCCAGGCTCACCCCTGCACAGGCGGGGCGAACACGGGCCATTGTGGGTGATGACGGGGGTTCAGGGAAGGAGGAGGGGGAATGAGGGGGCAGGGCGCCGTGGCCAGTGTGGGCCCTGGGCAGGACGGTGGGTGCCGTGTGGAAGGAAGAGGGCAGTGCTGTCCGAGGAGAGCCAGGAGCCAGGAGCGGTCCCCGAGGTCACCTTGACCCAAACGCACCCATGGGGCGACATCGCCTGTATGAGGAACCGGGGGCCCTTGGGGCAAGGGGTCTGTGGGAAGAATTTGGGACTAAATGGATTAAAACTCCTCATCCTCAGGGTCCTTGGTCGACACTGGTGCTCTGCAGGAGAAGCCACGCCAATGGGCCGTGCCGACACCTGGCCCGGTCTGCGCGGGGCCTCCCTCCCACGGTGAGCGAGCACGGAGCCCGCCCTGCTCTGGGCCCTGGGAACCCACGGGGCGCGGTGCCTGCCTCGGCCTCGGGAGCTCGCAGCAGGTGCACGGGTCACGGGTGTGCCACCTTATCTGCTGGGGCAGATGCCGACAGGGACACAGAGGAACCGGGCTATGGGAGGGGGCGTCGTGGGGGTCCCCACACTGGGAGCAGGGGCAGGGTGCTCCCGGTTCATAGTGTCTTCCCTCCTCACACTCACGTCTCAGCGGGACTGGCGGCAACCCCTGGGATTTTTGGGAAGGCCAAGACCTCAGCACAGCTGTCCTTGGTTGTCCCAGGAGGAGGGAAGTGTCCCAGGGTAGCAGGCGCTCCCCAGGAGCGTAACTAGACCGCTGGGACAGTCCAGCCCAGCCAAGCTTATTCCTCTGGAGGGCCCAGGACCTCGGCAGGGAAGAAGTCAGTCTTGTCTCAGGGAACCGTGGCCACGGCGAGCCACGGCGGGGCTGAGGTCCGGGGGAGCGCCCCGGAGGGAGAGGCCTCAGCGCGCCTGGGCCAGGCTGGGGCAACTCCTTCCGTCTCCATAGCCCAGACACTCCGGGTATCGCAGGGAAGCAGCCCTGGGGGCCTGGTCCCCCTTACCCCTCCTTTCAGGTAGGGAAAGCGAGGCTCAGAGACGGTTACACAGGGAGGCAGACTTGTCACCTCGGTCCCCTGAGGCCTGGTCCCAAGCGCCTCCCACCTTTGCAGGTGGCCAGGGCGGCGCTGGGGCAGGCGTGAGCCTGGAGGGGCTTTGTCCTCTTCGGTGGGGGGGCTGGGCCGGGTGGGCACACAGGGCGCCGTCTCCATGGCTGGCACCTCCGCCTGGGAGACGGCCGGGCCACGGTCGCTTGGCCTTGCCGGCAGAAGCGGGGTCATCCGCTATCATCCCAGGGAGGTTTGGGAGAGGCTGCGCACTCATCGGCTGGGAATTACAATTATCGTTTCATTAAGGATTGATTACACGTGTGGCCATTTAAATAATGGCTCTGCTGACACCGTTAATTGAATGATAAACGGTCCCGCCCTTGCTCTTCCAGTCAATACCTGAGCTGCTCCGGAAGCGCGCTGGCCCTGCCCTCTCGGACCTGGGTCGGGGGAGCCAGGGAGGGCAGGGGCCCGGGCGACACAGGGGTTGGCATGGGGGTCCAAGGCGCCGGGCCCGGCCACCCGGCCTCCCCGGAGTCACGGGCCCACCCCCAGCTGCCGAGAACTGAGGGCACTTTAAGTGTTTCCGCGAGGAATTTAATTTTAATTTAATATGACAGATGTCGTGTGTGGCTTAATGTCGCCTCATTATTAAGTGCAGATTGATGGAGGCTGAAGCCAGGAGACAGACCTCCCAGGTCCTGTGATCTCCGAGTTGTCCGACCGGAGCCGAACGGACACCCAGCCTGTCGGAGCCCGAGGGGGGCGCCTCTCAGGCACACGTTTCTTCATTCATTCCTTTCTTCATTCATCTGTGATCAGCGAATCTGTGTGGGTTTGGAAAGGGCACTCCGGTACCCTCCTTGAATGGTAGTCAAGTAAGACGGGAGGACAATCCGGAGAGGACTCCGCGCAGGGAGACCCGGACCTGGAGGAGAAGCCTTACGTGCCCATGAGCACTGGGGGCCCTGACGGCGGTGGGTGTGGGGCGATGGCGGGAGAAGCCTTCACAGGAGGGCGCAGGACAGCGCCATCCCCACCCTGCCCCTCCAGTGGTCCTGGGGGCGCTGCTTCCGGCAGCTCCCTCGGCTTGGCCTTTCCATTCCAAGACGAGCATCCGGTCTGTTACCGTTACCGAGCAGAAGCCGGCAAGCGCGCAGCCCACGCTCTGAGCCATTAGGCCTGACAGGACGGCATCTGGTCTGCGTGGTGGCAGCAGACGCAGCGGTGCAGTGGGGCAGGGCTGGGCCAGGCGGTGGGGTGCGGCTCCCGCCAGGCAGGGCGGTGGCTCTGGGGCTAGGACGCAGCCGCGTCCCTTCTACCTTGGGGGCGTCAGGCTAGGAAGTGAAGGAGGGGACCAGTCGGGCTCCGGCTTCTGCTGAAACCTGGGCTTTGCTCCCCTCTCGTCCTCCTGTCCGTTATGTGGCAAATGCTGGCTTGTTTAGAAGTCGACCTTTAAGGTTGAATAATAGAGGATTGTCCCAATTGTGTCTTTTTTATTTTTAAGAAAAAAGAATCAGAGTTTGGCACTGTAGAACATTAAAATATTGAGGAAGCAGGGCTAGCAAAAATAAGTTTGCCTCCACGCAGCTCTTCCTCCTGCGACCAATCAAACGAGGTTCATGTGAGTGGGGCGGCCGGTGGCAGGGAGCGTGGTCCCCGTCTCCAGGAAACTGTCAGCGGCTGCCCAAGTCAGGCCTGACGCCTGCCCACAGACACACTTTTTATAACAGAAGGAGAAATTCTCTTGTCGTGGGAGTCCGGGGAGGGGAGCCACGGCCGCCCCGTGGAAATCTCACTTCACGCAGCCAGGGCGGGCTGGGATGAGTGCCGGACGGTCAGCGGGGTAGTTTGTTGTTGAAAGTTGAGGGAGAAGTGGAGGCGTGCTTGCTGTGAAGAGTGAGTGCGGCGCTCCGTGCAAGGTGGGCTGTGAAATCTGTCCTGTTCCCTCCGCCGTCCCCCAGGTGGGGACACCCAGCTGGGTTATATCAGCACCTCCCTCACCCTCACAGGGGCTCTGAGGAAGGCCCTGTGTTTTCCCCAGTCTTCTAGCTGAGGACCCCGAGACTCGGGTGTGGACCGTGTCGGGGGCGGCCTGAATCTGGTGGTCGTTCACTGGCGGGCGACCCCTTGCTGCCCGTCCTGAGCTGGGAAGCCCTGGACACCGCGGCCGCTTTCACATCGGTGTGTCCGGCTCCAAGGCTGTCCCCTGGACCAGTCCTGACGAGGCCCCTCTGGAGCCTGCAAGAGTGCCCGCAGCCTCCTCTCTCAGACAAGGATGCGAGTCCGGGTCCCCTGGCGGCGGAGTCCTGCCCAGGCCTCCGGCACCGCTGCTCACCGAGCCCTGCGCTCCCCCGGCGCAGCCCGTGTGTGAAGGAAGGAGGCCAGGGCTGAGTGGAGAGGTGCACAGCTGAGGGCAGTGGTGGGGACTGAATAGTGTTCCCCAGATTCCACTGTGTCGTCCTGATCCCCGAGACCTCAGAATGTGGCTGTACGTGGACATGCGATCTGTCTGTATCACCGTGAAGGTAGGGCTCAGCGAGCGCTCCCTAATCCAGTGTGACCGATGTCCCCATTAAAAGGAAGAGTCTGGACGCAGACACAGTCGACGGAAGACGGCGATGCGAGGACACGGGGATAGGACGGCCACCTGCATGCCCAGGGGAGAGCCGGGAGGGGCCAGCCCTGCCACACCGGGTGTCGGACACCCAGCCTCCAGGATGTGAGACAATAAATGTCCGCTGTTCAAGCCGCCGTCCCCGTGCTGTGGGACCGCAGCTGGACAGACCAAGGCGGGGGGCTCCGGGAACGTGCCATCGGGTCCCCAGGCTGTGGCAGGTCTAATGAGATAAGGCGGGCTGAGGCCAGGGGGATCCAAGGAGGCTCCTGCACCAGCTCCTGTAAACACAAGCCTGACGGCCACGCCCCCCCCCCCCAGGGTGGGACGCCTGGCTGCAGCTCCGCCCCCACGATTCCTGTTTCGTTCCTGAAAGCCTGTGGGCCCGCCCCCTTAGCTGCCCCGGGTCTCATTTTTAGCGGCTTCATTTCCACACCTGATACACAGACGTGTTCCACATCACCGCGTGCCGCCGTCCCCGGGCGGCCAGGCACCCCCTGCCCGGACCACTGTTCTCAGCGAGAGAGCTTCACGTGGGAAGTTCCTAACATCCTTCGGGTTGCGCGGAGAGCGGTTATGCCCCAAGATGGGTTAGAGGGAAAAGGTGGCACATGTGTGTGAGACCGTGAGATGTGTGCATGCACACACATGTGAGACCACAGGATGTGTACACACGTGCATATGTATGAGACCATGGGATACGTGTGCACATGTGTGAGGCCGTGGGATGCATGTCTGCATGTGCATGTGTGTGGGGCAGCAGGGGGGGCGCTTGTGTACATAACTCAAGCTGGGGACACTGTCTGGGTCATGGGGCCTGGTCGCTGTGGCAGCTACTTCACACTCCAGAGTTGAGGACGCTGTGGGTTGATTCTGAGCTCAGACGCTTCCTCAAGATCAAGGGTCGGTGACTTAACTTGTCTGGGCCTCTGTGTCCCCACCCGGGAGGGCAACGACGGCCTTACCACAGGCGTGGAAAGTGCCCAGCACAGCGCCTGGCCGCCCGCTGCCCGCAGTGCTGTCCTCATCAAGCCCCGCTGGCTGCCCATCGGGGTGAGCCCGGGGCGTGGTGGCAGACCCCGGGCCCGGGCACCCAGGCCGCAAGAGAAAAGCGAGTTTCAGTGATGTTGAGGGTGCACTGAGCTCTGGTTTCAAACACACGGCCCCACGGGACAGGCGGACGGCCCCGACTCAGAGGGGTGACAGGGAGCCTCACGTGGCCGACACAGTGTCTACAGGAGAAACTAGCTGGCTTCCCGGTGTTTCAAGTAAACCCGCAGCCCCAGCCACCTTCACGGGCCGAGGGGTTACACACGAATTTCTTGAAGGCCCTTTATTTGCCTTTGTGCCCTTTGAAAAGCCCGACTGCAGTTTGTGGCTACTGATGGCAGGGGCAGCCTGCCGTTTACTGTGGGCTGGGCCGCTGGAGCGGTCCTGAGCAGGGGACCCTCCCCAAGCCCCTCTCTCGCTCCAGCCCGAGGGACCCCTGCGCCGGAAGGGGACGCACGGGGAGAAGGCACAGTGCAAGCCCGTCGCATGTTGGCGTGCTGGGCGCAGTGGCCCACGGCCTCACTGACACGCGGTGTGCGGGGACACAGGTGCCTGGTGTGGTTCCTGGTGTCACAGCCTCCCTGTGGGAGGCAGACGGGGCATCCTCAGGGAGCGGGGACCCCTGCCCGGCCCCTGCAGTGGCGCTGGACGCTAGTGTGACAACAGCTGGCAATAATTCTGTCCTCAGAGTGCGTCTCAAACCCCGTTGGAGACGTCACAGGTGTCTTCTGTTGGGTTTATTAAAATTTTAGCTTTCTGGAGGGATAACTGTTGTACAAAACGGCACACACTGGGTGTGTACGTTTTGATGAGTGGGGACAAAGGCACACGGCGTAAGCCTGTCCCCACAACCTGGACACACCCATCCCCTCCCAAACTGCCCGTGTCCCCTGCTGGGTTCGTTTGCTCCTGTGAGGACACTCAGCGCAGCAGCTGTGCTTGTCACACGTTAAGAGCACGACACCGCGTTGTTCCTGCTGCTGCTCTGCTGTTGCCCTGCATCCCTGGAGCTCACCTGGCAAACGGGCACTTACGCCATTGAACTTCACTCCATCGGGGAGGTAGCTGGGGCTGCAGGCCCCTCTCTGTGAAGTGGATGAGAGCTAACAGGGTCCTTCCTGCGGGCTGAGCCCCCTGCGAGGTGCACACGAAAGACAAACATCCACCCCCGTCCTCAGGGTCTGCTGTCTGGCTGGGAAGGTCAGGGCCGCCGGTACCGCCTTAGTCACCCAGGAACTGCGGGTCCGTGTGCAGGTGCCGGGGCAGAGGGAAGGTGGGAGGACGGGAGACCCAGGCAGCCCGCAGGAGGGGTCCTGGGAGCTGGGGGCCCCGAGGGGCTGAGCGGCGAGCCCTTGCGTGCAGCAGCAGCTGCAGCGAGGGTGGCACCCCTAGGACGATTGCGGTCACTCCTCTAGTTCCAGGGCATCACAAACTTTGGGGTTTTAAAAACCCCCAAAGACATCCTCTTGAAAAATCTCTCTTATATCTTTGTCGGTAAGTGCTTGTGGCTGTTAGCATCTTACTGGAGCTTCGGGAAGAGCCCTAGACAGAGAACAAGGGGTCCCAGGGCCCGGCCTCAGGCGGGCCACCAGCCCCTTCTGCGTGACCCTGGTCACAGCCACCCTTGGCCTCCCCTGCCAGATGAGGAAACCAGGAGGCTGGGGAGTTGGTCTCTAGGGTCAGCCAGATGGAAAGCTCTACAATTGGATGACACAGGGTGACATTTAGACAGGTTGGGATGGCCCACTGCGGGTGGTCCTCTCCTCCAGGTCCCTCCGTGCTGGGAGGGTCTGGGAGGCCCTTCCGAGGCTCTGCGCCCCTTCCAGTCTGCTTGTCCTGGCATCGGCTCTGTGCGGGCTTGGAGGAGCCTCTGAAGCCCCCACCGCCCGGCGTGAGCGGCTCCGCGGGGGCGGGGTGCACAGGCCTGCAGGGCCCCTCATCAGGGGCTGCGCCCAGGAGCAGAGACGCTGGTCCGTGTCCTTTCAGTCAAGCAGCTCTGACAGAAGCCATCGGTGGGTCTGCAAATCAGGCTGTGTCACTGGGCCTTGCAGGAGAAAGGTCACCGTGCCCTTATCTGTTTAGCATGCTCTGCAGAAAAGGCCCAATTACTGATTAAAGCCGCTTCGTGGGTTGGAATCTTAATCCGACAGCTTTGCAGGCCTCCACGCCGCCTCTCCTGGGGGAGTGGGGCAGGGGAGCCCCGTGGCTCCTGAGTGGCTGCTCAAAACCCCAGGGCACTGGGGAGTTGCTCTTCCTCGGGGCCACACCCAGAAATGGGGTCCCTGGCGGGGGGAGTTGGGGCCTCTTCCCTCCCATTCACCTCTCACTTCTACCCAAGGAAGTGGCTTTGGATGGAGAGCCCAGTGCAAGCGTAGCTGGGTGGGGGACAGGGCTCTCTCAAGGGTCCTGCAGCCCGGCTGTCCCCGCCAGTGGTCCTTGGCCCACCTGCCTCAGTTTCCCCGATGCTGGTGACACAGCTGGTCCCCTGGCCCCCTGCGGCTAGCAGTGGAGGAGGAGGGTTTCTGAGCCTCTCTGAGGGTCTAGAAAAGTGGGTTTTCACAGACTCTGGGGGACTATGTGAACCGTGAAGTCGCGACTCTCATGGGGTGGCCTGGCTGAGAGAGGGAGGGGCTGCTCAGGTCCCCGCCCTAGGCACTTCCCGAGGCGTCTGGACGGGTTGAGGCTGGCACCAGCCTCGTCATTCCCAGCCCTCACCTCCAGCCCTCACCCCTCTGGGCACCCGCCTTCCATCTGCTGGAACGCAGGCCTCAGGCCCACTGGGATAAAGGGACTCGGGGCCCCCTTTCGGGGAGAGGGCGCGTGTCTTCCACTGTGTGAGGGACCGGGCCCCATGCTTGGCATCAACATGGATTCTGTGTCTGCGCTGTTAGCCTGTTTTCTGTTGTTTTTTTTTTTTAAACAAGGTTTTATTTATTTATTTTTAGACAGAGGGGAAGGAAGGGAGAAAGACAGGGAGAGAAACATCAGTGTGTGGCTGCCTCTCACGCGCCCCCTACTGGGGACCTGGCCGGCAACCCAGGCATGTGCCCTGACTGGGAATCGAACTGTCAACCCTCTGGTTTGCAGGCTGGCACTCAGTCCACCGAGCCACACCAGCCAGGGCTGGGTTGCATATTTTGTAAACCTGTTTGAATGGGCTGGACTTGGCTGCTGGGCTGCCCAGGGGCAGACACAGGGGATTTCTGTCGTGTGACCTGCCTGAGTGGCATTACTGTCCAGCACTGCCCTTCCCGGCGTGACCTCTGATGCTTGGGGTCAGCACGGGCACTGTGGCAGTTCAGGCCTGCCGTCACGTGGCTGCTGGTGCATCTCGTGGGCTCGGGCAGCACCTGCAGCGCCTCGTGGGCTCCGCCCCAGGGTCTCCGCACCCTGGGCCGGGTGTGCTGTGTTGCTGTGACAAGGGGCCAAGGCCTCTCTGACAGGACGCTTGGTGTTAAAACTGTGGGCCCTGGGGTGGAGCCACGTACTGGACGCCGCCGTCCCAGCGGCCCCCGCTGCGCCTCCTTCCCAGCTAACCGACCTCCTTGTCGCCTCCGGGCTCCATAGCGGGCTCAGGAGCGACGGCCTCCCGCAGACCCTGCCACCAGCTCCCGCCACTGCCTCAGGGCTGGGCACCGTAATCAGTCCTGTAAATCTGACTCTTGGGGGCTCTGTGCTCTGGTTAAAGCCACGCACCAGCCTCGTCCCTACACAGAGAAACTCCGTTCCCTGGAGGGAGGGGGTAACAAAGAGGCTCTCTGTGGTGCACGGCAGTTCCCCCGGGATGGGGGTGCTGTCTGCGGCCAGCCCGACTGGCCACCGAAAGAACCGCATGAGGACCGCATCGTGGAATGCGCGGAACTGGCTCTGCCCTTCAGAACGCACAGGCCGAGCCCAGGGCTGGTGGGACAGCCGCCTTGCGGGCAGCTCGACGCATCAGATCAAGCCCACAAAGGCCAGGCTCGGGGGCAGAGCACACGTGTGCACATGCACACGCACACACACTTTGCAACCCGGACACACGCAGACACACATGACGTGGGCAGCAGCCCCATTTTTGATTTTAACCACTGCCGGGGCAAGTGGCACCGTAAGGTAGGAAAAGTGCCACTCAGATGGAGACCCCTTCCCAGGGCGCAGGCTTCAAAGCTCGGGGCCAGTGGTGGCAGGGGACGCGTACAGAGTGTGGGCGTTTCCACACGGGTCCTGCAGCGCTGGTGACACCTCCCGTGGGCCACCCCTTCACCGCCTCCCAGTTCCCTGCCTCGGACGTGGTGTGGGTGCTCCGAGCCACAGCGTCCCTGTCCCAGGCCATCGCGCCAACCCAGCCACTCCTCCCACAGCAATGACCGAGGGAGTGGAGTGCGACTGTGGCATCGAGGCTCATGGTGGCCCCAGTGGCAGGCCACGCTGTCCGACTGCAGCAGCCCACAAGCCCGGGGGGACGGAGCCTGTCACGCTGCGCCGTGGGCGGCACCCCAGCAGAGAGAGCACACAACCTGGGCTCCCGGGAGTGCCCTGCGGGGAGAGGCCATTCTGCAGCTGCCGCGGCGTCAGACCACCCTGCCTCCCACGGGGAAAGGCCACCCAGCGCCGCGCCCGGGTCCACGTTCAGTCACAGTTCGGCAGCCCCATTACTATGCTCCACTGAAGCCCTGTAATTAAGTCTGGCGTGAGCCCGGAAGTGTGGTTAAAGACTGGCTTGGCAGAGGGGACTGTGTTCCCGTTTTAATGTGCCGAGTGGAACCTTCGCCTCCCTGTGACGTCGTTACTCCCAGGTGACAGAAGCTGGGGCTCGGACCCAGCTCTCAGGGCTCTGGGGCCACCAGCCGGGGGGCCGAGGAAGGCTTCGCCCCCGCCGCGGGGGCGGGGTCCCTCCGAGCACGGACGAGTGGCAGCCTGTGTTCCTCCGCCTCGCCGTGCCTGCCTGTCCCCTGCTCTCAAATGCGGGTGCTGAGGCCGACATCCAGGATCCTCTAAGGCGCGGACGCACGGCAGGGTCCCCAGGGCCGTGGTTCCCGGGGAACCTCCCCAGGCCAGGGGGAAGCCGGCCGCAGGCCTGGGGCTGCGACCATGGGCAGGGCTTCTCTCCGGTCGTCCCTGTTTCCCCTGTGCCTGGGGCCTCACGGGAGTTCAATGACTGTCCCCTGAGGAAATGAACTCTGGTGTGAATTTTAATAAAACTGCCAGAGTTGGTGTCACCCCCTTCCCATGCCAAAGGGCAGGCGCTAGTCAGGAACGAGCCGGGCCAGTGGGGCACCATGAAGACCTACTCCTCGGTCACACACTGACTTTGAACGCAGCCTCGGTGACCTGGGATTGTGCACGTGGGCCTGAGTGCAGTCAGGGGACGGGTGGGACTCCGGTGGGCGGACCTGCTCCTGGGGGTGGCCCCCAGGACACGCCTGCAGTTAGCGATGGGCCCCGGGACCCCAGGGGGCTGGGCTGGAGAGGCCCCGCCTGCCAGCAGGGCCCTGCCACGCCAGGGCTGGGGGCACCCAAAGCTGCTGGTGGAGGCGAGGAGGTCCCTCGGGCTGGAGAACAGTGTAGGAGAAGAGGGGCCCACTCCAGAAAGGCCCTCTCTGCCCCAGCTTGAGTGACACGACCTCTGGGCTCGGAGGGTAAACTCTCCGTGATTGGGGGACTGCCCGCAGAAACCGCCCTCCTTGACACACACACCGGTCACCTTTCATCCTTGATGACAAGGGCGGGGTGTCTGCCCCGCACCCTGTGTCAGCTGGTGGAGGGCAGAGAGAACCAAAGAAAAGTTTAATTTTTCGCCCACTCCAAGAGCAAGGGGTGAAGAGTACGAGCTCAGCCTTGCGCACCGGAGGGTGTCACTACAGCCTCGCACCGTCACCACGACGCAGATGCCCTGCGGGCCGTCTGTCCGCACCGGGAGGGAAGCGCTGTGGCCTCGCGCACCTCACCTGACCTGCTCAGACAGCCCGGCGAGACAGCCAGCGCCCCGAGGCTGCGGGCTGCGGGCACGCCGTGGGCAGGGGCACAGGAAAGGAGGCTTTCTTTTCACTTAAAATAACCTTTGGATGGGTTGCGGCAACCTGGCCCGATGAGGCCGGAGCCGCCGGCAGAGGCTACAGGTGCGAGGCGACTCTGCGCGTGTCCCGCCAGGCTCTTTCGAGCCTGCACCGGGGGCCGGGAGCAGTGAGGCGCGCCTGACTCGCTTTCCCTGCCGCTGGCAGCTCTGGCTTCCGGGGCTCAGAGGACTCGCCCTCGGCGAAGAAGAGCTTCGACAGTGACAGATACCCTCCCATTCCTGAGACTGATCATCGCGTAGCATCTGTTCCGTCGCCGGGCGGGGACTTAATCACCAATGGGCGACCAAATGAGTTTGCTCTGGCCCCTCTCGGCAGGGACAGCGGCGGCCGAGTGTGCTCAGCCTCTCCGAAAACCTGTCCCAAAGGAGGGGCAGTGTGGACGCCGCCGGGTTTGTTTCTGGTTGAGTTTCCGCTAAGTCCTGGCAAGTAGTCCAGGGGGAGTGTGTGGGGCGGGGGTTGGCTCTGCTGATGCTCCTTCCCTCCTGAGACTGTCGCCGGTATCTGTGGCCGAAGTCCTTACATTGTCCCCGACAATTGAGTAAGCTCCCACCACGTGACCCGAGGACAAGAAGGGTCCACACGGCATGCTGGGACAGTCCCTGTTTAGGCTAGTGGCCATCCTGCAACACCTGGTGACCTTCTAGGGACCCTTTCCCTCTCCAATGTCCTCTCCTAGGACTGGAGGCTCAGGGAGAGAAGAGAGGTGCCTCCCAGGCAAGTCGCACAATCCGGTTCCCAGGTCAGGTCCCCAAACTCCATGGTGACTGCATTTCTGGAGGTGACATCCCCTGATGGAACCTTGGTTTTATCACCCGGAAAGTGGGGGCTAATAACAGGACCTGCTTGAATGGTGAGCGGTGACCCCGTACATGGGCACCCATGGGGCCGGTGGGTGCAGGCCAGCACCCCGCCCCCCGCCTCCCCATCTGCCCTGTGACAAAGCCTAGGGCTCAGTTCCACCTTTCTGTGAGCAAACCCAGGCCACCCCCTCCCTGGGGTCTGTGGACACTTGACAGCTGAAGAGGCCCAAGGTCTGGACCTGCAGCCGTGGAGCGGGGGCTCGGAGACGCCGCAGTGACAGGGTAGGAACCTCAGCGGTCCCTGCAGTGTTCACGTTCCAATGGCATCAATCGCTGCTGACTCTCAGGTCACTCGGGGGGCCTCACACCCCCACCCATAGGGGCCCACCCTACAGAGGCCAAGGGCACCACGGGGCGGGCCCTCTGGGACCACACCCGCCAGGACCACACCCGCCAGGACCACACCCACCGGCAACAAACCCGATCCTGTTGGGGGCGGGGCCAGGCTGTGTCCCCAGATGCCCCCAGCTGCCGGGGGGTGGGGGAGGCAGAAGGAGACGGGGCATCTGTCTGGGGTCCAGGAAACGTCCTGGCTCAATCGGTTCCCTTCCGGATCCCACCCCCCAGTTAGTAGCGATGAGTGTTCAGAAGGAGAGGGAGCCCTCGGGGAAGTTGACACTCACCAGTCTTTACGAGAGAATATGAATTATATTAATCAAGCCATCTCCTGCATCCACTCAGCTGTGCTAAACCAGAGAGATTTTGCTAGAGGAAGCAAAACTAATTTGAAATCTGAACCTCCCAGGGAGGTGCTCCATGAGGATGCTGGGTGCTGGGGTGGGGGGTGGACCTTGGGGGACAGCGGCTGTGACCTGGAAAAGGCAGGGTCCTCCTTCTGGCAAAGCTGCCGTCAGAGGCCCCCCAATGCCCATGGCCGCCGGCTCCTCAGATGCACAAAGCAGAAGGAAGAACCCTCACCCCAGCTTTCGAAGCCGAGAAAGGCAGTGAAGTTATCGGTGCCGTCCCAGCCAGCACGCAGCGGGGTGACTCCTGCTTTATGTTCTTTACGTCATGGGGGTTGACACCTGCCTGTGGACGGTGTTGTCGGCAGGGGGGCCTCCTTTCCGCAGCCCCTCGTGCCTGAAGCGTGCTCAGGTGGCCTCCGGGGCCACTTCTGCCATCGACGAGTTCCCAGGGACCAGGGCGGTGGCAACGCAGCCAGCATAGGGCTGATAGGGGGCAGCTGGGACCTGGCCCGGAAGGGGAGGAGCTGAAACGCCCAGACGCCCGGGCGGCCCCGGATCGAGGCCCACCTCCCCGGGGAAGGGGAGCTGCTGCCTCTGCTTCCCTGGCTCTCCTTAGGAGAAGGCGCCAGAGTGGAGACACTGGTGGCTGAGATCGAAGCCTACGTGACCCCAAGTGTTCTGGGCTGCTTTGGGCCGGCCGCTTACCCTTGAAAGAGGAACCTGGTATTTCCAGCGCCCAGACCAGCAGGGACGCCGGGTCCCCAGCGGCGGTTCCCTTTTAACCAGGGACTCGGGCGGGGGTTTGCACTCTGCCGAAAAATCCACAGGAGGCCTCTGATCCCGCCCCAGTCCCCATGTGCCCTTCCTTTTGGTGGGGAAGCTGCCTAAATGAAATGCTGGGTACAACTTCCTCACCTAACTCACTAAATTTGGAAATTTCTGGAAGGATTCTTGAGTTTTAGAGTGAACCACCATCTGGTTTGCAAAGGACTGAAGGATTTCTGGGACATGGAACTTGGCTGACATTGGGGACAGTCCCAGGGAGAAGGGACCTGTTGGTCAGCCTACCTGAACCTTGCTCATGTGCTGGCCTGGCAGCCCGACCCCCATTTCCCTCCAGCATGATGATTGGGAAGTGGCCAGCCAATCAGAGGCTTCCCTGGGATTCTCCACTTGGAGTTGCCGGGTCCTACTCTCTCGTCTCCCCAGTCACAGAGCAGGACGGTGGTGACCTTCCTGTGACTCTGGCTGGGCTCTCGCTGCCTGCCAGAGACCTGTCTTCTCTAGATGAGAAGGAACCCCGGAAGGGACCGTGCTGGCATGAGTCAGCACACCCACCCACCTGCCCTCGGTTACCTCTTGTCACTGGGATGACCGGGATTAGGGGATCTGGGAGGAAGGAAGGAAGCTCTGTGTGTCCAAGCCCTGTGTCCTCTCCACTGGGCAGAGAACCTGCTCCACATGGCGATGCCCGGGGCTGGGGTGGGGTGGGCTGGGAGAAGATGCTCACGTGCAATAAATATTTCACTCCACCCAGTCCTTCTCCCATAGCAACACGCACCCGGCGCCAGTGTTACGCACCTCCCCCCAGGTCAGGCGGGCTTCAGCAAGGTCGACCCTGCCCTAGCACGAGTTTAGCAATGAAACCCACTGCCAGCCCACCCTTTCGCGAAGAGTAAGCGTGTTTGCCCAAGGGCTCAAGGCGCAGAGCCCCGGAGCGGATACTGTGTGCGTTCCACACGGCGGCGGTCCCCGCGCACTCAGCCCCGTGCCCCTGTACGCCGGCCGGCGGGCAGCGGTGTGTCGGCGACACGGGGAGCAGAGCAGACTAAGAACGAAGACCAGTAGACGGGGCTGGGATTTGACCACCCGGTTTAACTGAGGTGAGAACGTGTCTCGGCTTCCGCAATCTGTTCACAAGCTTTAGAAATACACCCGCCACACACGGGCACACACCCACATGCCCGAACCCCTACCTCTGATGTTTTCTCCCTGAGTTTCCAGAAGGTGACATTGACCTTTCTCCTGTGCGAACCAGGAGGATAACAGTGTCAGACTTGTTTTCTCCCCGGGCTCTGGGGCTTGTAGGCTCAATTAAGGTGTTAAAATAGGATGCGGGCGAGTGGGGCCCTTCCGTGGAGCACTGTCTTGTGAGTCTGTGGGGGCCAAGCCCTCAGGCCGCGGGCGTCAGGGATCACCAAGGGGACCGTCTGCCTCCTGAGACATAAATTCCAATTTCCCCTGACACAGACCATTACCTGCAAACTGCGGTCATCTGTCTTCAGGTGCCTGGCAGGTGCCGCTCCGTATGGGGTCATTATCTCTGGGAAATTAAAATGGACCTGCGGGCGAGGGACGCTTCCCACGGAGCCCCAGGGACCGGCGTGTGCCCTGCTGACTTCCAGGCCACCCGGACCTGGGCTTCCCGCCCCCCTCTCCAAGCCGG
Organism: Mormoops blainvillei; assembly: GCA_004026545.1. NCBI lineage: Eukaryota > Metazoa > Chordata > Mammalia > Chiroptera > Mormoopidae > Mormoops > Mormoops blainvillei. Next base: position 18,270 of record PVJD01015813.1, read on the forward strand.
GGGGCAGCCGCCAGCCTGGGGGACCAGGCGGAGAAGGGGCTGAGGAGCTGGTGGGGAGAGCAGCGAACAGGGAAGGAACGGGAAGCGGGAGAGGGTCACTGGGCTGAGCAGAACGCTGGGGCCTCCCCAGCCCGAAACAGGAGGCAGAGCCCGATTCCTTAGGGTCTCCGGGGTTGCCCCTCCCCACTTGTCTAAGGACCTATAAGCCAGAGCCGTCACCGTCTTCCCAGCATTCTCTCTTCCTTCTTTCAACAGCCCCGTTGAGCGCTGGCTGGTGTGGCTCAGTGGACTGAGCACCGGCCGGCGAGCTGAAAGGTCGTCGGTTCGATTCCCAGTCAGGGCACAGGACTGGGTTGTGGGCCAGGTCCCCAGTAGGGGGTGCACGAGAGGCATCCACACACTGATGTTTCTCTTTCTCCCTCCCTTCCTGTCTCTAAAAATATATAAATGAAATCTTTAAAAAGAGTTATTTTAAAAGATAAAATAAACAGCCTTATTAAGATCCGGTTTATATTTTGTAAAATCGCCCGTTTCAGGCGCGCAGTTCAAGGTGTCGGGTGCGTGCCCAGAACTGACGGCCAGCCCCCGTTCTCGTTTGAGGATGTGTTCATCCATGCACTTTAGCGGCCACCCCTCCGTCCTCCGCGCACCCTGTCTCCTGACCACCACAGATCTACGTTCTGCCTCTGCGGACTGGCCTGTCCCAGGTGTTTCATGTACACGGAGTCACACGTGTGGTATTGTGACTGGCTTCCTCCAGCAGCGTGTTTCGAAGGTTCGTCCCTGTTTCTTGTCTCTTAACGCCCAAGTGACACTCCATTGTGTTGGACGCCATGGTGCGCCCCCTCGCTTCGCCATTGCCGGCACGGGGCGGTGCCCCCCTCTGGCTGCTGGGAGCTGTGCCGAGGTGAACATGGCGCACGGGCCTGTCCTCCCTCCCTGGGACAGGCACGGCTGGTGGGTCCTGGGGCAGCTGCGTTCCCGGAGCCACCCGCCCTGTCCCCCACTCTTGCTGTTTGCTTTTGCCTTAAGTGGGGAGACAAACCACCAGGTCAAGAACATCTCTCATTGGACCCAATACCTACAGAGTTTAGGACATTTTACCCCGAACGGGGTCCTGATACAAGAGCCGGGGAGACCATGGCCACTCTGGGGAGCCCTGCGGGGGGAAAGCCAGCAACCCTGGGTCCAAATGCGGGGCCAGCCGCTCGGGCAGGTGGAGCTCTCAGCTCCAGCAGCGAGGGTCCAAAAGGACACGCGGTCCAAGTACCGCCTTATAAACAGGGAAACTGAGGCTCGGAGAGGATGGGGCGTCCTGGAGGCTGCAAATGAGCCTGGACCGAGGGCAGGGGCTCAGCCCCTCTCTTGTCCTTCCCCGCAGCCCCGGCCGCCTCCAGGAGGTCCTGGGGTGGGGAGTTTTCTCGGCAGAGGGATGCTTGCCCTCCAGAGACATTTGCCACCAGGGCCTGGGGCTTTTGCCTCAAATCAGGCAGGCCCTGGAGTGGCCACCCCAGGAAGAGAAGAGGGATGCGAGACTCCGAGGCAGGAAGGAGAGACGCAGGGAGAGTTTATTCCTTTGCTGTGGGGACTGTTCAAATGCACGTCCCGGCCAGTCCAGAGCTCCTGGAGGACAGGGTCCCAAACGGTGTCCCAGTGGGCGCGGCTGATGGGTCCCGTGCCATGACGCCAAGCAGGACCCTCAGGACTCTGCAGGACAGAAGAGGGACTGGTTGTTTTGCACGTGCGTGCGTGTACGTGTGTGAGGGGATGCGTGTGTTCTAGAATGGCTGTTCTTCTAGGAAGAAGGGGGGTGGGCTTTTCTCATCTTCATTTCAGTGAGTCTCTGAGGTTTTTCCTGATCAAATGATTCATCCAGGAAAAAGCCAATAGAATCAACAGACACACTGGGTGTCCGCCAGACACGCTGGACTCACCAAAGTCACTAACATACTTTCTCGCCAGCAACAACCCGCTAGAAAGTGTAATGTTCAGCAGGTGCCACTGGCAGTGGGGACGGAAGCTTCAGTGTCTGGCAATGACCCAGCCAGACCCCAGTGCTCGGACGTAGGGCACAGGGGCGGCCAGGCCGGGGGCAAGCCACGCTCTCCAATGTGAAGATGTCACGGTCTCCAAACGAACCCACAAAGTCCGTGCAAGCCCAGTGGGTTGGTTTTTTTTGTTTTTTTTAAATCTGGAACTCAGGAGTGGGGGAAATTCAGGCCCTCGAATAGCTTTATCGACTTTATAAGACAGGAGTAAAGATGGCGGATGTGCCCCACACGCGGTCAAGATGTCCTGCAAAAATGCAGAAGGGACGCCAGCGGTGCTGGCCGGGGGCCGGGGGCTGGGACCAGGGGCTCCGGGCACAGCTGAGTGACCACACGGGGAGCTGGGACACGCTGGGGGAGGGCCGCAGTTTAGCAGATGGTTCTAGAAACTGGCCCACAAGATAAAGGCCCACGGAGGGCTACAGGCAATGAAGAATGACAACCAAGAGACACGCAAGGGAACTTTGTAAACAAAGGGCAGGAGGGCATCTTCGGGGCTGGGGAGGCGGGAAAATTTCGTAAACGCAACTGTAAAAGCCAAGGTGACAAACTCAGAAGCCCATAAGGGCAGTGTTGGTGCGGAGAGCTCACAGGGCGCAAGGGAGGAGACGCCCGCCCTCCCTGCCACCCTCCCCGGGAGAAGGCGGCCCCCACAGCGGGGGGCCGGCCCGTGGGCGAGGACCAGCTCCCGTGGGGGGAAGGCCAGGGCGCTCCTGCGTGGGGACAAGCTGTTCAAAATCCCTGGCACCTGGGAGAGGGTGAGACAGTGCCCAGGGCTGGGGGGCAGGCGGTGGGGATGGGGCGTGGGACCAAAGCGCAGCCCTGTGTTATTCAGTCACAGTGAGGACCTGCGACACCCGTGCGGCCAGTGCAGGGGCTTCCGCCAGGCACCCAGGGAGGCAGCGCCATGGCCCTGGAGGCTGAGGTGGAGGGCGGGGTTCCCAGCCACCCAGATGACCACCACAAGGGACGTGTGCATGACTCATAGGTGGTGAATCCACACCCTTGAGCATGACTTGGCGTTTGAAAGCCACAGAGGAAACGTAGTCATGTTGCCAAGACGATATTCCTCGAAGTCTCACAGTACACCCGCTCCATGCGCACCCACAACGTGCGCGTCCGGGGACAGCGGCCCCGGCCCCTTACCATGGCTGCAAACGCGCACACAGCCGTGCTCCGCAAGAACGCGGTCGCCATGGAAAGAGATCCGTGAACCCCCTATTGAGGAGGAGTGGGAGGAGAGGCCGGGGCGTGGGCATCAGGACATGGAACGACGGAGGAATCGGTGGGGTTGAGCCATGGGCTGGGACGGTGCCGCCTCTTCAGCGCCCATTGCCTGGATTGGTGGAGCCGCTGGCCATGCTCCAGGGAGCGCTACGTGCCACGTAGTTCCCTGGAGACCCCAGAGGAGGACGAGGGGACCAATCCCACTTCAGTGTCTTCCCTCTGCTGGCTGACACCGTCCCAGAGGACCTGTCACTTCACGGTGGGGATGAGGCAGAAAGAGACACAGTAGAGAGAAACCAAGGTTGGCCCGGGAGGGGACCCGCCCTCACCTGCTTCCAAGGTCCACCTGCAGAGGGACTCTGGAGGCCCAGGGGCACGCACGTCCCCCCACCAGGACTCTGTTCCCGCCACCCTCAAAGGTGCAGGCTTGAGCTGGGAAGGTTTGGCCCCGGGGCCCCTGGGCGCTGATCGGACAGGTCAGCAGCACCTCAGGCCCTTTGAGGACCCGGACCTCTAGGGGTGGTGGTTGCCGCCCGGCTCCCTCCTGGCACAGCAGCTACTCCGAAGCCTGGCCAAGGACAGGTCCCCACAGGCTGAGCCCCGGTGCCCACTGGTGGCCCTCGGCGCTTTCGCCTGCCCGGTCTCCACTGTATGCCCTTGACTCTGTCCTTGGAAGGCGTGGGTCCGGCCCCCCCACTTCCATCAGGGCCCTTTGCCAAGGTCTCCAAAAGCCCCATCCCTGGAGAATGCTGAGCCTGGGGCGGGGCGCTGGGGTCCCTCTGTGCAACGGGACCGTCCCTGCCCGGCTACCCCCAGGGTTCAGCTGCAGGGAGGGTGGCTGAGGCCACACACACCCAGACAAGATGCCTTATGGGCCATCGGGGTCCTGGGACTGTACCATTCTCCATGGGGCAGGTTTCCGTTGGTCCCAGTTAGGACTCTGAGGACACAAGCAGTGTAGGAACCCTTGATGGGGTTCCAGGGGCCGCGTTTTGCCCCAGGGACCCTTAGACGCCTTCAAACTGGCTCTGGTGCCCGTCGGGGCTGGCTCCCGGCGCTTCATCCCAAGGCCAAGGGAGCAGCCCTTGGGACCCCACCCCTGAATCCACTCCCTGGGCGGGCCCTGGGCCCCGCCTTTGACCTTTAGTGCTGCAGGACGGTCACGGCGACCGATCAGCCCCTCGGCGGTCTTTGGGGTTTGGCAAAAAGAGGCCCCAGCTGTGGTGTCCTTTCCTCAGATTTCTGTCACTCCTACGCGGTGGAACGGGCTACACCTTCGACCAAGTGTCTTCTGTAATGGTGTGTCTGTTCACACCCCGCGGGACAGGTGGCCCGAAGCTCCTGAACTGTCATCGCCAGGAACCAAGTGACTTTCATTGATCCGACTGTGTCAATCGATCGCTATTTGAACTTGAGGAAGCCTCGCGTTCTTTCACACTTGTAGGTCCGCATCCTCTGAGGGACATTAAATCGCTCCCTAATGGTCTTGTTGACATCGGACCTGCTGCCTCCGACGCAGGTGAGCCCCCCGGAGCGGCCGCTCCCTACACTGCAGGTCGCACTGCCGCCATCCAGGCGGGCCTGCGGGGACAGGGCGCACACCAGGGCGCACGCCGGGACGCAGGACGGTTCCCTGGCCCCGAAGGCAACTCCGCCGGCTTGCCCCTCCCTCTCGATGGACAGAAGCAAAGTCTAGAGTCACCGCAGCGCCTAAGGCGTGGGCCTAAGGTCCTCTGCCCCCCTCAACAATGCACTCCTTTTGCTAACCCCTGGCATGGCTCCTCCGTTTCTCTCCTACTTGGGGACTTCACGTGGTTGGGCTGCCGCCCCTGCACTGGTCCGGAGGGGTCTCAAGCTCTGGTTACCCCCTCCTTTCTCTCCACGACGTGCCCACTTCTGCGTACCCCCAGAACTGCCTCACCAAGTGCCTGCCGTGTGTTGAGACCGCACACACTGGCTCACAGGACAAGAC
>PVJD01015814.1:0-23512 GCA_004026545.1 Mormoops blainvillei
AAACAGGGTTCAATCACAGTGACAGGTGATGGGAGGAGAAAAATAAATTACCCAAGTTTCCAAGACATGGGTAGAATTAACTGTAAAGGAAACACTGTTTAAAATAGAGATGATGGAGTAATGGTACAGACCATTTCCTTAACTGATTTTATACTAACCAAGCTTAAACAACTAATCTACATAAAGGGTGGAACAAACATAGGTTTACAGTTGTGAGTATGAGAAACACAGACTTTATTCTTGTAATATCATTTACTGTATTATATTCCATATGAAAAATGTAAACCTACTTTTGCCACACCCTATAGTTACAATACTTACACTGTAGCATTCGTTTAATTACCCATATATATTCAAAAACAAAAAACCTACCCCTCCAAAATATCCAGTGATTTTATAGCACACCTTATTGCTTCTATTTCCCTACAAACCCAAACGCCTTCCTCAATTCTCTTTTGCAGAAGAAATTCCTGGTCAAGTTTCTAATTTACATTCAAGAGTTTTCAATGTTTTTCTTATACTTAAAATTAATTTTAAATATGAATTAAAGCAAAGATATACCCTATATATAGTACCTAGGAAAAATAAAAGAACCACAATATTGATGTAATGCTTACGTGCCACTACGTACTGAATTTATAGTGTTAAAACCATTAACCATTCAGGAAAGTATCTGGCAAGATGGACAAAGGATCTAGTGTTGAACTAAGCTGTCCATACAATCCTGACTCTCACCCTTATGATTTAAACTTTTAAGAAGATACCACTGCAAGTATATGAAATAACACTCTTTCTTTAAAAGCATAACCAAATATTGATTCTTCTATTTTGTTGCACTAGAACACAAAGGGGAAAAAAACTATTTAAATGGTTTAGATGTGAGAAGTCCTCTCCCAACAACATAACAATATTAGAAGAAAAGGACTATTTTACAAATTCTTCATATCAACCATAACAATTTACTTTGTATTTTGAAATAAATAACTAAAAATCATTATGTAAATCAGATGTGCTTCAAAAGCAAACACCTGTATATCTGTAAATGTGGAAATCATCGCCAGGCCTTAATTTCTGCAGAGGTTCTGTTTATTTCTTGGTGGCAGAGATCAAAGTTATTATTCACAGTTGTTCAGTGAAGAAAGCTACTAAATAATCATCAGGCTGTCTAGCTGCCTTTCAACACATATTTCTCGGAATATTCACAAACAGCAAGTAGGATGTGTTATAAGTCTGATTCTGGACATTCACTACTACCGAGGTGAAAACAGTAAAGGAAGAAGAGGGGGGTGACACATTAGATACAGCCACATCCAGGTCCTAATATACAATTTTCACATTGCCATTGTTTGTCTCAGTGAAATGTCAACCAGAATGAGTATCTCTGGTAGCCCCACAGTCTCAAATACTTAAACATCGCCTGGCACTTGAAAACCACCAGAGCAGCTTCTATTGATTTCATCCTTAAGATGTTAATTTATGCAGAGTTCTAATTTGGAGATATGCAAAGCTCTAGGCTCTAGGGATACAATGGATATTATCATTACAGGTCAAGAAAGCAATAAACCTGTAAATCAGTAAAATAAGATTTTACACAGTATACATTCCCCACCAACAATTATAATAGGTTGAGGTGATTAAGAGTGACTAGTAGTGACTATAGTTTGGTTAGCAGTCATGTCATAGAAAGGGTCTTTTAAGCTAAAGTATGAAAAATAAAGGGAAGCCCACAGACTGAATATCTGGAGCAGAGGACAACCTCGTATAGAAAGACTCCAAAGCAAGGGACAGCTTGGCCTGAGGTTAGAAGGATTTGGGAAAAAAAATAAAGTGATGTAAAAAGCCAAGCAAGGGACAAATCATGAAGAACATCGCATGTCAGGTGAAAGATTTCAGATCTTGCAGTGAAGAAAAGTCATTAGGGTAATAGTATTTGTTCTGTCTATTAAAAGATTATTTCAGCCCTGACCCATGAGGTTCAGTTGGTTGGGTGTCACACCGCAAAGTGAAAGGTTGCAGGCTGTTTCCCTGGGCTGCGGGTTCACTCCCTGGTCGGGTAGCTTACAAGAAGCAACTGATCAATGTTTCTCTCGCACATTGGCGTTTTTCTCCCTCTCTTTCTCCCTCTCTTCCCTAAATCTCTAAAAATAAATAAATGAAATCTTTAAAAAGTAAAATAAAAATAAAAGATTATTTCATCTGTAGGGGGGAGAAGGGAAATTTAATTGTAGGTTAACAAAAATGGAAAAACACAGGGAACAACTGCAATAATCTAGCTGTGAAATGGAGGGATAAGGCAGCAATCATGAAGAAACAGAAAAGTGGAGAGATTCGGAGTGTGTGAAGTCGAGGAGACAAGGTTAACTGGTAGATTATACACGAAGTTTATAACCATATATATAAAATCAACACTATCCATTGCTTTCAAATGCACTACACTGAGTTGGGGATCTCGGGAAAGTAATGGTTGGGCAGGTTTGTTCGATTATTTTGGATGGGCTGTTGGAGAAAAGCAAAAGGTCTGTTTACTTCATGTTAATTCTGAGATTAATCTCAGATACACACCCTGATGGGTATGTCAGACAGGCTGTTTGATAAACAAATTTTATGTTCGGAAGACAATTTCATACTGAGTATAAAAATGTTGAGGTTCATTTGCATACAGTTGGCATTTACAGCCGTTCGATTGGATGAGTTAACCTAGAAAAAGTATGAAGATGGAACCTACACTAACACGTGGAGTTGGAGAAATGAGAAAAGGAAGAAATCTAGAAAGACAATGCAATTCAATATAAGAGAGAGATTTTCCAGAAGGATCTAGTGGTCAACTGTGCCCAAATCTGCTGAGTTATCAGCTACAGGAAGAACTGAGATATGGTCATTGGCTTTAGCAACAAGATGGTCATTTGGCCTTAGGATACAAAAATAGAAAGAAGAAAAAAAATAAAGAAAACCAATCTGTGAGGAGACAGGCTTAATGAACTGAATTGAAGAGTGACTTTGAGGTAAATAACTGCAATATGAACTGTAAAGAATTCCTTCAAGATTTTGCGTTAGCAGGCAAAAGTGTGTCCAAGTTTCGGCTAAGCTGAACGGTGGTATTGCTGCCCCGGCATCCATGTTTCTTGCCCAAGCAGACCATACGCCGACCCTAGCCTCGTCATGCAAACACATGCCCCACACAGCAGTCCGCACAGTGGCGTTACAAGCAAATGTCAGTTCCCGATAAGACTTCCCCAACAGCACTTTTGATCAAGTGTCCCCTGCGTCCCAGTGCCTGTGTAACCGCCTCTGTGTGTGTGTGTTAAGAAGAGTATAACACTAAGGCAATACCTAGGAAAGAGGATCAAAAGAGCTTATTTGTGTTTTGATTTTTTTAAGTTATAAAATATGAAAACATATTTGTGGATACAGAAAAATTATATTGAAGCAGAATAGAAATAATTTCATGAGAAACTGCATGAATACATTCAGAAGAAATGAACTCCAGAGTCCAAGTTGAAGGGCTGGGCTTGAAATGAGAGCAGGTAGACTGTCATCCACAGTAAACTGGCAGAGCAGTTAAAGGAAAAACAAAAAAACAAAAAAAAAAACAACAGCACATAGATTTAGAACCAGATGAGTTGGTAGATTTACATGTGGATGGATGAGGAAATTCAGGTCAGATAACTATTTTTCTCAATGAAATAAGAAGCAAGGTTACCCATGTGGGAAGCAGAAACAATTGGGAGAGGGAGATCTGAAGAGAGAGGAGATGTGTAAAATAATTTTGGATAATAGGAAAAAGAAATGAAGAAGGATGTCTGGGGATGTTGAGTGCTCATTTGAGAACTGTGGCTATGAGTATTATTTTAAAGATTGGTTGATTGATTGATTGATTTTTAGAGAGAGGGGAAGGGAGTGATAAAGAGAGGGAGAGAAACATCAATGTGCAGTTGCCTCCTGTCACGAGGGACCTGGCCACAGCCCAGGCACGAGCCCTGACTCGAAACGGAACCAACACCACCCAGCCTCACAGTCCCCTGCTCAATCCACTGAGCCACACCAGCCAGGTCGCAGCTAGGAATTTAAAATGAGATAAAGCAGGAATTTAAAATGAGATAAAGCAGTGTTGTTCAACTACTTGCACACAGGCATTGACATGGCTTGTTATAACCAAGGCTGTAAACTACAATTTACAGAATAGTTTTAGGGCAAAAAGAGTGATTTATCATCAGACTCTACAGTCTCTGTGTTCTGACCGTTTTTCTTTACTGGAAAGGAATATGCAGTACCCAATTTCTGTTTTTATTTTTAAAATATCAATAGAGTATTTTGAGGAAAAACAACTAAAACATAAAATGGATTGTTCTTGCAGATTACTTGATTCTCAAATAGCTTTTATAATACTCAAAATAACATGTTATACTTTTAGAAGTTTAATCTTTAACAAAATTGAGAAAATCCTCGGAGAATCACTAACACTTGAGGACAATGCTGTTTAATAGAACTTTTCCCAATAAGAAAAATATCTCTCTGTGCTGTTCAATACGGTAGTCACTAGGCAAATAGGGCTACTGAGCACTTAAATGTGGCTAACGTGATGAACGAAGTGAATTTTCTATTTTGTTAATTATAATTAAATTGTATTTAAAAGGCCACAGGTAGGTAATGGCTACCACACTTAACACCTCAGTTATAGAATCACCTACCCATCTCCCATCCACCACTAGATGTTTGGTAACTATTTGAAAAGCAAAGCGTTTCAATGCTCAAATAGCTGCGAGGTAGATTTCCTTTGGTGCATTAATTTAGATCGGGATGTCTAAAACTTCAGTGGAATTGATAATTACTGTACAAGATTGTATATAAAGAAACCATAAAAGCTCAAATAGGCAATTCACAAGATTTTCTATGGTAGTTTTAACTGCTGGCAATTTTCACATTATAAATTATAAATTCACATTAAAGTCTGACTCTCCGCCCCCTCACTCATTTCAATACTATAAAGTCATGCTCACAATTGACTTAAAGAACTAATAGAGAAATATTTGGCTAAAAGAGATGAATCAGGTGGACAGTAATGTCATGTACCAAGAACGATTTAGCCTTCCAAATTTTAAATATAGTTAATTTCATATAATTATCTTCTCATTAGGGAATTTTAAATACTCATTCAAATGTATTAATCTATTCTAACTTGGTATTAAAATTAATATTTAAAAATTAATGCTTCCTTCCAGCTATTAAATCATATGGAAATTTTAAAACAACATATCACACTTAGAAATGCACCAAAATTTCAAGCATTTTGTGGACCTGAAAATTATATTTCTCGTTCACATTGATTGTATAACTTTTTCCATAACACACATAAAGAAATAAAAATATACCCTGTCATTACGTGGTCTGCTAAAAGTCAAAATAAAAGAAGTAATTTTTATCAACTTCGGTAATGATAGACAAAAACCTGGTTTCACTATAAAGGAAAACAGAAAATGAAATTACCTGAAAAAAATGTTCACATACCTTTGCTTCTTATGGTTTAAAAGTAATCTATTTTTCTCATTTGAATAGTTCAATAGTGCAAATAAAAATTTATTTTCCATTTATGTTTTGTGTTCTTCTTGGTAAAATCTTTGTATTTTCAACATCTCTGATCCCCTAGAAGATCCTATTTTTCTCCAGAATCTCTATTTAGACATTCTTTGGAAATTTTCTAGAAAAGGTCCCTATACAGGCAAACCAGCAAAATTGCGTTTATCAGTCTGGTAGCCCGAGGCCTCTAGGTACCTCTGGGAAAACTTCGTGAGCCCCACGATGCCAAATGTCATTCAGCATTCGCAGAAAAAATAAAAACGTGCTTCACATGTACTTGTGTTCCCGTGCATTCCTTATCAGACGTGTTCATCAGTATTGTAATTAGTAACATTCAAATCAGCTTTAGGTGGTACTGAACTGCCATCTTTATGGATTCCCTCCATTAATGGGTATTAAAATTTAAACTCTCAATATGTGTAATCTTTTCTCAAATTACTATTAAAGTGGAGTCCTGGTATTTTTTAAAAATTGCTAAACTACCAAAGGGCGTACCACAGGTTTCTTCTCAAATGATAACAGAGCAAATGGGATTAATGCCAACACATAGTACATGCAGTCTAACTCCATTTTATCAGGATTTTAAAGAAAACGGTTATGCTTTTGTTGTTGTTGTTTTCTGCTTTTCTTTTTAGGGTTTATTTTTCAGTGAGGGAGCAAAGAATTGAAGTTTCGTACATGAGAGTCATTAGATGAAGACCAACAACGGGAACAGTGCCAGGCATTAACTTCACTTGTTGGACTATTACTGTAATAACCTTATTAAACTACCCCTCCCAGTGCTTCCAGTGGCTGTGAAGTAACCACACAATTTACAGCATTAAGCCAATTACCCTCAAAAAAATAAATTTAAAGCTAATTAATAACTATCAAACTTTTACTGCAATACCCTTTCACTCCTTAATTATCTCCCACACTCAATGGGAAATTTATTTCTGAATCTAAAGATAAAACTGGTTATTTACAGCTTACTAATTGAAAATGGCATTGAAAGTATCCACGATGTCTAATGCATTAAAGCAAATGTACAATAACACGTGGCAGTTTAAACTTGGCTTGTCACGTAGAGGCATATCCATCTAATCATCTCTCTATCCACCCATTACTCCATTTTATTTTGGTGCAGAAATCCTAAGGGGACCATTCCATGAATTTTGGATATTTGGATGGCATATAAATAAAAGTAATAGTTGAAAATAAATAATATTATATTATCAATCTGTTACTTTTACTCCTGGGGTAATCCAAACGTTCCGACAGCAAGTAAAAGTAAATTTACTCCAAACCATTTAATTTTAACAGTTTTATAGGTCACATTTACCATGGAATATTTAAGAAATACATAATAATCATAGGAACTTCCTTCAATGTTTAATTACAATTTATATTTTTCAAATGTCATGAATTTAAATTCCAGCAAAATACACTAAATAAACTTTCCAGGTACAGATTTCAAGGTTATTATAAATCTCTTTACATAAGTACTAGATAATATTGATTTGGCCACTCAAAAAAAGACCTGAATTCTTTGCAAACTGTCTTCTCTAGGTTTTCAACTCTAAAGAACGGATCCAACGGACAGTGTTACTAAAACTTTGGGGAGCAAAGGGCCAAGACAGTTGGAAATGATTGCTTCCTGGTCAAATATTTTATTTGTTTAATTTCAAAGGAATATAACAAGATAACCCATTTCCGAATTGAATCAAGAGAGACTATATACCCCGCAAAGGAGGGAAAACTTTGTACTTCAAACCAGTAACAAATATTTTAAATTATACCAAAAAAAAAACTATTCCGGTTCTTTACATCCTGCATTGGCAAAGGGATCTGCTCCGTGCCGAGGATGAAAGCTTCCTACTTTGCCTCTTTTCGAGGAGCCTCCATAGTGTTTTCCATAGCGGGGCATCAGTTCGCATTCCCACCCACAAGGAATGCGAATCCCCTTTTCTCCGCCGCCTCTCCGACACTTGTCAGTACTAGTCTTGTTGTTATTAGCCATTCTGACAAGTGTGAGGTGATATTTCATTGTAGTTTTGACTCGGATTTCCCTCCTACCTAGTAAAGTTGAACACCTTTTAATATATCTGTCGGTCATTTGTATGTCTTCTTGGGAGGGGTATTGGTTCAGGACCTTTGCCAATGTTTTAACTGGATTGTCTGGTGTTGAGTTGTGTGAGTTCTTTACTACCCCAATAATTTTAATTTTAAAATATTTTTTAAATAAATAAATGTATTAGATTAAGTAAGATGTGTTTTTTTTAAAAAAAAAAGAAGTAACAGGCAACTTTTACATTGCATGACTACACTACACAAATGACAAACAGTGATTTTTGTCCCCTTTGGAGGCTTCTGACCATTACACTGTTGAAACTTGACACTGGCTTTTTAAAATAATTTTTAAAAGATTATTTATTTATTTATTTTTTAATTTCTAGGCAGAGGGGAAGGGAGGGAGAAAGAGAGGGAGAGAAACATCAGTGTGTGGTTGCCTCTCACGTGCCCCTCACTGCGGACCTGGCCCACAACCCAGGTATGTGTCCTGACTAGGAATCGAACTGGTGACCCTTTGGTTCACAGGCCAGCAGCACTCAATCCACGGAGCCACACCAACCAGGGCTGACACTAGCTTTTTGAAATGAGTAGATAACATTATTGGTTTTGATCCTCTGAATTCTACTAAGGTAGAGTGAAACTTTACAACCTGGTTTCAAACTACTAATACTTGTTATACAAGAAACTGCGCTTGCTTAACAGGGTAACTTGTCCGGTGAGAATACGATGCTTTTTTCCAACATACCAGACTTCTGAGAGTGTTTTTCTTATCTTACAATGCTTAAAAAGCTAGCTGGTTCTCATATCTTAAAAACAACAAAGACATAGATATCATATGAAAGACTTCTTGCTTACAAATTAAATATGTACAGATTATTTGTCATGTAAAATATTGTGCTAAGCAGAAAAGGGAATATAAAAATGTTTAGTGGCCACCATTTAGATGGGGTCAAATGTATGCATTAAAAATGCAAGTAAGTAGATGCAAATGTAAAATAGAAGAAGTATAAAAGAATGAAGGTCAAATGTCTTTACAGAGGATTTAGGGATTTCACATTCTATTTATAAATAACTAGTACTTAAACTTGAACACAATTTACATCCAAAGAAATCTTAAGGTGGATGCAGACTTAATCATATTTGAAAGTCTGGGCACATTTAAAATACTGAGTCTTTAATTAATACCGTGTTTATAAAAGTTCCTTTAAAATGTAGAAGATTAAGACCATTTCTTTTTTTAAAATACTATACACATTCTGGACTCTGCCACTCTCTTAACTATTGGTGTATCTTACTTTACATTCTTTATCATATTAACATGGAATTGGAGGAAAAGTAGAGATGAAAAGAAAAGCAAGTCCTTCTTTCTTTGTCATTGACAATTACATTAAAATCTAAGGCAAGTTTTATTCACTGAAAAATCAACTAACAATCTTAAAATAAAATCTCCCCAGTACAGTAACTGCTTACTTAACATCATCATTACGTTGTGCAACTTAAAGCAAAACGACATAATGAAACTAGTTTTACCATAGACTAATCAATATAAAGAAGAGTCATGTCCTTATAGCATCTCATCAATGTTATCATGAAACGATGTTATTTCAGGACCTGCTGTATGAGGACTTGTTCGCTCCAAGCCAAGTTGTTTATCTCAGGAAAGCTGTTACCTTGTGTTGAGCCAAATTTGATACATCAGTTAGGGGTGGAAATGCCATGGGTTCCATACAAATCAGTTATCTCTTTTCAACAGTGCCAGCGGTGTCTCTTTATTTTTTGACTTTATGAAGTCGACCAAAAAATTATATGAAAAGAATTAAGCCCACAGAGTGAATCCAAATATGTTGTTGGCAGAACGCTTGGCCAGGAGCTGGCAGGATAATGCTCTTACGGAACTTGAAAACCTCCCTGTCTGTTTCCCCCAACCTGCTTCTCTCTAGTTGTAATCTAATATTAGCTTATTCCTAGTGAAGGTGGTTTCCTTAAACTCGCTGGCCACAGCAAGATGGGTTTTAGTGCAAAATGTGCTGGGGGAGAAGAGAGGGAGGGGGAGAAGAGAAAGGAAAGTGGAAATGTGGGTCCCACCAAACAGTGCATACACTTCCCAGTGATTTTATAATACAAATCTTTCAGTTTAACTTCGCAATATCTTAAAGTTCCCTTACTCGAAGAATCATCTTTTAATTTTTTCCATTATTACATTTTGAAAATCAGGCTGCACCTTCTAATTAATATCTACCATCTTAATGTAATGATTATTTCCCTCAAAACTATGATATAAATCATGGTACAATGAATTTTTTAAAAACTAAGAACTGTGGGTATTCAAATTTAGTCTTTAAATTACAGCCTGTCTCAATTTTATAGACTTTAGAAACTATAATTCTATTGCTTCATATTTAATCCTGTTTCTAGAGGAATCCACATAAGCTTTAGTTGAGTAGCTCAGAAGCTTCCTGCTCCTCTCCTCACATTCTCCTCTCAGTCCCACCTCCAGGCAGGACACTTCCGCTCCACTCCGCCTCCATCTTCTTCCCTGCCCCTCTCAAGAAGGCGGCACCCCCTACTCTTATTGGTCAGAATTTGACATTCAAAGAACAATAACTTATCACTGTATTGGGTTAGTTTCTCTCAAAGTAAGAACCAAGCCAGGGAATTTCTCTTTCTGGAACACATACAAGGTAGTGCCTCTGTGTTTCAAAATGTATTGGGTGCTCCCCATTCATGATTTGTGCTTTATCATCAGCTGTTGCTGGCCCATTTCTCTTCAGTTAATGGGTGGGCAGCAGAAGGCTTTATTTTAGGCTCAGGCAGAACAGTTTGCTCTTCGTCCAACTATGGTTCACAGAGAGTCTTTGTGTTCTGGTAGATATTAAATGACTGTCAGGCATTAATAAATCAAGTGCTTTGGCCACCATTTAGCTATCGGCTCTCTGTATACAAGTTTTGAAAGAAGAATAAGGTTAAGTTTAAGCCTCGAACCACAACATCCAAAATTACATAAGCCGCAGGTTTAGTAGGACTTTCATTTCTGCTGCTGCTGTCAGGAGAGCGAATTTCATAGACATTTATACCTCTGGTTGAGAAAAATGGTACTTTCCGGGCTCAGTGATTCTGAAAGACAGTAGTGTTACTTCCTTATTAGGAACAAGTCCACTGCAAACACCCACGTCATCAACACGGTCATCATTAGGACAATCTAGGAAGACTTGGAGCAACAATACAGGTCAGATGACACATTTAAAGCAACCCTCAACAGTACAGGACAAAACTGGTTTTGCACTTTAACAGAGGACCATATTTTAATCACACTGAAGCATCGTTTGCATTTTAAAATATGGGTGTTGTAAAAGCTGTTGATATTTATCACAAGAAAGCTCTGTTTTCTTATTAAATTTTCGGGGTGACATTAGTGTTTCAGAGGATATATGTTTCAGGTGTACAATTCTATGATACCTCATCTGTATATTGCATTGTGTGTTTATCACCCAAAGTCCAATCTCCTTCTGACCCCCTTTAAAGATTGATTCAAAAAGGACTGACAAACCTATTGGATACACAACAGAAGAGAAGGCAAAAGAATTATCTGATATTGCACATTGCACCTCCAAAAAGCTCAGGTATTTTAAGTCTGGATAATGCTTGGTAGTTCATTAATACAATACGGTTTGGAACTTGTGCTTCTCTCCCTGGCTTATTTCAGTTAGGATAATGTTCCTCGGATTCACCCACGCTATTGCACAGGGTAAGAGCTCCTTTTTTATAGCTGAGTAGTATTCCATTGCGTAAACGTACCACAGTTTTTTTATGCACTCATCCACTCATGGGCACTGGGACTTCTTCTATTTCACTCATAAGTGGAATCTAAGGAGCAAAATGAACTAACAAGCAGCTCAGAGACAGACTTATAGATAGAGAGCAGGCTGACAGCTAAAGGGGGGGGGGGGGGGGGGATGGGATGGGGTAAAGGGACTGAGAAAAAAAAGAGGGAAAAAACCTCAAAAGAAGTTGACGCATTAAATTAATGATCACAGCTAACCATTGATTTATTCAGTGCTTTATAAGTAAAATTTTCCTACATTAAAAATAAAATACAAAAAGATAAATTTAAATAAATGTGCATACAATATGTAAACTAATTAAGCGAGATAGCTATATTGAAACAATATATTTTCTTAAGTCTGTAAACCTAATTGGCATGCTTGCCCCTAGTACATTTATATTTTCATTTAGCTTCTGTTTTTTATAAAAAATAACTTACATATTTGTCAGTTATAGTACCCTTTTTGAATTTATGTTTTTTATGCATCTCTCACTTATTAAATGCTTGTTATGTGTCAGTTAGTAGTCTGTTATTTTCACTGGTGGCTTTATACATACAGCTGTACAATGTAGATGTCATTATCCCCATTTCCAGAGGAGGAAACTGGGGTTCAGAAAGGATAAATGCCTTACTCAACCTCAGATGACAGGTAAGTAGCAGAGACAGAATTCAAACACAAGTCTGATCAGAGAGCTGTACTTTGCTGAGAATCTGCAAATCTTGGTGTTAATTTTATGGGGGAAGAGGCATTTTCAGAGACAAGAAAAATGTTCTCATCTTTGCACTTGTAAACTGACTACGGAGAGCAGTTGGGTACCCCACACTCATACAATGAGCCTAGTAGCACTGAGTGAGGGGATCGCAGGCAGATATATAATGCCTTATGAGATAAGTTAATAAGGGCTGAAACACTGTATGCTTGATGAAATAAATTTCCTAAGGGCGCCAGACATTAACAGCTGTTCGAGTGTTGTTAGCGTCCCTGTAGGCAAGTATATCATTTATCAATGATGGAGCACATGTGGTGGTCCTGTAGAATCTTTCACCCCGTTTACACCACGAGAGAGTAAATAAGTATTCTCGGACTTCAGCAAGAACTAACTTTATCTCTATAAACACTTCTACCTTACATTCACCATTCAGTAGTAAAAGTAGTTTTTCTAAAAACAGAAAGTAAAAAAATGTTTATTTCCTGCTTAAAATATTTCAGTGGCTTATAATTACAGACGCAAAAAGTTTAAAGCCCTCTACAAGGTATGGCATAATCTACCACCTATGTATGACAGACCACTCTCCGTTCCTGAGCCAGCCTAGGACCTTACCGACTTTCCTTCTGCTGTCTCCCTGACTCAAGCCTCTGGATCAGTCCTTCCCCTTTATCAGGAAGACTTCTTCCTAAGTCTTTGCCTAGAAATTTCTAGCATCAAGTCTCACTTGTAAAATTCAGGGAAGATTCTTTGATCCTTGGTAATTTATTGGAAACCTTGATAACAGTTGAATCACTCCTGTTTCCACGTTCATAGACAGCATCCTGCAGTTCTCTTTCCCAGAGCCCACGTGAACTCTAGTTGGAGAAGAGGATGTGACCAGCCTGCTCTATTAAATTAACAAATACTTTAATTTCCTTACCTGGTAAAGTATTTTGGAAAGCTTAACTTACTTGGAGTTTATTGGGCCTGTTACTTCAAGTTCCCACAATTTTACAGGTAACAACCATTTCAGATGAAAATTAATACATTTTCTTTACTTTTCAATTTATTTAATTGGTTTGGCCACTATCATTATCAAGGAAAAAGAATGTGTTCCTTTCTGAGTAAATGGCTGTGGTCCTCTAATTTTTGATTCAATATGATTTCTTATTTCTTTAACTTAATCTTTATTGTATGTTTTCCATTACCATTTAGTTCCCTTATATCCCAGTCCCAGCCATCACCACACTGATGTCCATGTCCATGCGTTCTTTTTTCCTTTTTGATCAAATAAGTCAGTCAGAAAAAGACAAAAACCATGATTTCACTCATATGTGGAATCTAATGAACAAACTGAACTAACAATCAACATTATTTTCAGTGACAACTATTAGATAAAGTATTTTACATTATCAATGTTAAAAGGAGATATTCGATATACAATAATAAGATATAATGACTAATACTGTTTGTAGAAAAAAGAAAATTACCCATGGAAAAGTGGCATTTGCCAGAAGTAACAGCTTGTCAAATTGAATATCAATGTGTTTAAAGAAAATATTCCCATCAAAGGAAGTCATAAGGAAAAACAACAGCAAAACAGGAATCTTATTTACGAAAGTGAAATTTTTTCAGTGTCCTCAGACAGATGGAACTCAGCTCTCCCATTTTAAAAAAAATTCTCAAATTTAAAATATGTGTACATTTAACTCAACATGGGTGACAGATTCTAGAAACAAAGACTCTAACTGAAAAATATCTCAAAAAGCAGCTGTCAGTTCCAGAGATAGACGGCGGTAATGATTTCACATATTGGGTGCGTACTTAATACCACAGAACTCTGTATTTAAAATGGTAAAAATGGTAAATTTTGTTATGTAAGTCATACCACAATTTTTAAAATGTAGTAACCTCATAACTCTTTATTACCACATAACCATCAGAAAACACATAAACAGAAATTTCCAACCCAGGTGCACTGTATCTGAAATGCAGGGATAGGGAGGGGTTATCAGGGTTAGGGATAGAGGACAAGCAGTGCCTTAACCTTTGAAAAATCTCCAGGGATAACTTTCATTGTGCCTCCTTCTCAGGCCTCCTAAGAATCGCTGTACCAAACAACATAATAGCCCACAAGTATTGCAAGGAAAGAGCTACCTGGTCTCCATAAATTTCAAGTAGGCACTAGGTCTACACTGAACTAAAATTCGAAACTTAAAATATTGTTGACCCCAACAGTTACAAATCATGTAACATTTCACAGATGAAGAATTTAATTTCATTCCAAGATAGAGCAAGCTGGAATCTCCAAAATTATGATTTATATTGAAAAAATGTTTAAAACATTGTAAATGAGCTATGTTAACATTTTTCTTTGCAACCATATTAAAGAAAGTTGGCTTGCATGAAGCTGATTTTATATTAAAGTTACAGTATAAACACATTTATATTATCCTTTCTGTATCAAAAAAACAAAGTACATGTCACTAATAATGCGTCCTCCCTCAGGCAACGAAGAGAGTCCTGTTAAAATACATTCTGATGAGGTTATGATCTTGGCTTCTTGCTTCAATATTGAAGTACTATCATTCCACAGTGGAAAAAAAGATAATGGTGTTCATCAGAGAGGAACTCAAAGGAAAGAAGTTTTTCAGTAGAGAAAACAAACCCTCAGTTCCATTGCTTATACTCTGTGATTCAAACAGTGACAATGAACATGTTGTTGGACCTGAGAATGCGGTATATACACTGGGAATCATTTTAAGAAAATAATTTCCAGATCTCAATTATGGTAAATAAAAGATCCCTGAAATATAAATGATAGACTAAAAAAACAGAACACTAATTAGTACTATAATGACCAGACAAGATGGAGCTTTAAAATTCTTTACAGATATGTGAAACTCACCTAGGTAATGCATCATCTGGGCTTTAAAGACTTGCTATCTGAAATATCATCTACTGACCAGGTGCATGGGTATTATGTGCTAATTTGTTAAAATGCAGATGGCTTGGTCCCCACTGGCCTACTGAATCTCATCCCCATAACAAGTTCCCCTGATGCTTCCTTCACAAACGAGAGTTTGAAGCTTACCTCTCTGGCTAGGCTCTGAAGAACACATGCAGAGCATCTATCACGGACTGTCTGAGATTGAGAATGAAGGGCTGTCCTTCTTTGGAGGGCTCGAGGTAGTCTCTACCTCCAGATTTGGGGGATACTGGTTCCTGATCATATTGAAACTAGATGGAGATATGGCCCTAGCTAATTCCTGAGCTTGTTATCATTCTCTTCAAATACACATTTATACACTGTTAATTTACAACTTCCTGAGTGGTGACGAAAGTCCTACTGATAAAAATGCAGTGTCACAGCATGGAATTGAGCTAAGAATCAAGAGACTGTGTCTTGGAGCTATCTATCCTCATGAGGGATACTGGGGGCCAAAGTGTATGTCACATCTGCTCGTGCTGTGTTTATTCTAGATTGTATATTCTTGACGGACTGAAATGAGAAGCTTCACCGAATTTAACAGTGTTAGCCTGAAAGAAATCTAGTGCTTCCACACTAACAATCAGCCCATGAGAAACACTCTATCTGAAGTTCTAATTAGCTTTATGTCTTCATTTGACTTATAAGTGATTTCATATTTATTAACTACATGAAACTAGCAACTATCTATAATCTAGTCTTCTCTTGCACTGTTCCAAAGCTATGCTAGTTTTAGTATCACTACCAAAGTTGAAAAACATATATTGGCCAACAGATGTTGGGAATATATAACCGTAACACATTGTTGAGTGCTTATACGATGCTGCTGAACTGCTATTTATTCGTCACCTATTGACTTGTTTAATTCTTACAAACTTACAAACTAGATAGTTAAGATCTCTTTTATAGATGACAAACTGAGAAGCATGGTATCATGGAAAGAGCACAGGCCCTGCTAAGCATTGTTGGGGTCAAATCTTGTCTCCAGTATCTGTTAGCTGAGTGGCCTCATCTATAAAAGACCCATGGACAAAGATAACGGGGGTAAAGGTATTAAATGTGGGAGTGGGGGTGGGTAGGGCAGGAAAGAGTAATGGGGGGAAAATGGGGACAACTGTAATTTAACAAAAAAATAAAATAAATAAAATTACAGAGGAAAAAAAAGGTTTTAATTCCAAGTTTAAAACAAACAAAAAACTAGGGACAACAGTAGCAACCGACCTGTAGCATTTCTGGAAAACTTAAATAACCTCCATATGTAAGGCATCTGCAACAGTAACTAGGATATTATGGGCATTCAAAGAATACTATTTTTAGGCTACTCCACCAAGGAAGCATTGTTGGTATTGAGGCCAGGATGCACAGGGCAGTCTGTTGGACTTTGGAGCCTGAGGGCTTAAAATTATATCATATCATGTGCACTTCCCCTAACTCTTCCTAAAACACAGTAAAATACCAGAGAACTAAAAGAAAGAAGCACGGACCTACATTTTTGACTGTAAGCCTGAATTTTCATATGCCTTTTGTTCATATGCCTAAATTTCTAATAAATGAGACAGAAGAAAGAAAAAACAAACAATAGTCCCCTTGTTAAGGGATATATTTTTATTAATGGAAAGTTCATGATGTGAATATTTGAGGACTATGTTTTGCCGAGCTAACACATGTTTTGCTGGTAGGCACCAGCAGTGGAAACATGGATGTCAACATTTTTTGGTGAGTTGGACTTAAATATTAATATCATCCAGTATTTGCATCGTGTTTTATCATTGTAAAGTGTTCACGTAACGACTTGTGATATAGGTGGTGTAGATGCTTTTATCCCTACGAAGTAGATGAAGACATGACATGAAGGTTCAAATGTTGATGACAGATTAAAAGTTTAAAATAACGGTGAGATTCTGAAGCAATGCATTCCAACTTTTATTTACCACATGACTCTTATAAGAAATAATGAAATATCAGTTTGGTGAAATTATTTAGAGCCATTTGAAAACACTGACTTAAAAATAACAAGGCTCGAGATCACGTAAAATTCGTTTAGAGTAGATGGCTGTACAATAAACATTTTACATTTTTTTCAAATGATTTATGATGCTCTACATGTCCTGATATTTTATTTTATCTTCTTTTTTGTGATGTTCATTCGAAGTATTTTTAGTATAGGAAGCATGTTCGCTTCACTTACTTTTGTGCGCTGACCCAGCACGGCACGTTAAGTATTGCCTGACATCGCTGACTTTCCTAAGTCTATACTCAGCATATCAAAAAGTGTCGGAGTATTGCAATTGCAATCAGTCTCAAGACATCACTTAGAATCATCTCATCAAAATTACTCTCCTGATTATTTTCCTATTTTAGAATTTTCTGAGTAAAAAAATCCAAAATAGTATCTTCCAACTTCTCTTTAGAACATAGCACAGTACTGTAAAAAATTAAAACAGCAATAACATTCCAAATTATCACAAAAGTACCTAAAATTTACTTTCTCAAACCACACAACTGGTGAACTGCTTGACTATCACTATTTTATAGGTTAGGAAACTGAAGTTACATGGCTTAACCAGACCTTCAACTACACTCTGCCATTTCATCACTTTCCCCCTGAGTCGTTTGACAGAAACAAATTATTCCCATCCTTCTATGCCACTAGAAACGCTGCCATTACCAAATTCCCTAAGAATTATTTTTTATTCTATATTCAGCTTATCACTAGGCATTGTACAATATATAAATTTGTAGAAAAATGTATGTGGGTCCTCCAAAAGGAGCTTGCCATCAATCTGAAGAAATAAACCATGCTTACATTGAAACTGAAATGTGTTTTGAAAGCAACACGTTATTAAGCATGAGACTATGAGATACAATATGAAATTATTTGCATAATTCAAAAATGGAAATATCCAGCAGACATTGTTTCGAACTAATATTCTAGAGCTGCCGATCAATAATTTACAAGGATGGGTAAAAATCACTATACATGTTCCTTTCTGGTACCTTCACTTTCTCCATTCTAATGTGAAATAATCACCTCCAAAATGCTCAATGATTTATGATTTTTATACAGGCCTACAGAACTACCCTTACAGTCAATTTTCATTTATGAAATCCCTTCCCTCATCTTCCTAAATCATTACATTACTCATCAGGATCTGCAATTGGAAGTGAAAGAAACCCACAGTATCGGGATTGGTACCTTGTAAAGGGATATTTTTAAAGACTAAGTTATCTGTCACCACAAAAAAAAAAAAAAAGATTTCGATGGAATCGAAATTACATTTATTTTACATTTAACATTTAACATAAAGTGAATAAAATAACCACAAGACCCTTTTAATGGAAACACTCTGGATAATAAAATAACCAAAACATTTTACAAATGATTCTTATTTTTTCAACCTTATCTATGAAAGAAAAATTTAGGAGATTGGGGTTGTAATTCCCTTTATATGCCTCCCTATGGCTATTATTAATCTAACAGAATTAAAATTTAGCAAGATAAGTTTGTATGCACATTCAGGTTTATTTTAAATATAGGAAATGAACACGGGAATCAACTGTTTATTTCCAACTTCAGTATTACACTAAAACCTTGTCCCAAAATTCTAACCACCTGCCTAATATCCGTACATAAATGTTTTAACTTTTCAAATGGAGCACATACCTACATATACGAAATACATATATTATTATATATACACATATTACTATAATATTATAGGTAGGCAGGTAGGCAGGTAGACAGTCAGACAGACAGATAGGTAGATAGACAGTTAACCTCATTTATCTATCTTTGCATCTTATGTTAATATGGGATAATGGAACTAGCATAAAATCCAGAACCAATTTCAAATTCTGAGACTTCCTAACTCTGGGACTTTAGGCAGATTTCTTAACCTGTGAGAGCCTTACATTCCATAATGGTTAAAATGGAAGAGTAATATAGAATTACTGTACTGATACCATGAAGGCATTCCCAATGCCAGCATCTCTTGTATTGTGGTTACTACATCATCTGCAAGGCAGATTGCCGTAAGTACTCTAACAGGCTACTTCCCCCCAGTCTTGCTGCCCTCGAAGCTTTCTACACATACAACCTGACAAGAGTTTTGCTTTTCCTTTTGACAACATACTGCTACAAATTCTTCATGGCTCTCTAACTGAGTAAAGAAAAAAAAATTTTTTTAATCTCAGTCCATAATGATTTGAATACAATATATTTTCTAGTCTCATTTATTTCTTCTTCTCTTTTCATTCATCCAAACATTTACTGAGTGGACAATGCATTCAAAGCACTGTTTCTGGCCACGGGGAGTTTTCTTTCCAGTGATGATTAATACAAACAACTAACCTGTCATTCTATACATGATAAGTACTAGGTAGAAGTATAGTTTAGGCCCTGACCTCACCTGAGAGTCTGGGAATACTTTCCTGAGGAAGTCATATTTGAACTAAAATTTAAAGGTGACTGGAAGAGAGGAGAGATACTGGGGGAAGAGCAATTCTAGCAGAGAAAATGGCACAGCACGTGAGACCCACAAACCCAGTACTTCAAGCCAAGTAAATTATTGATGTATGTAAAATCTGTATTTTTCTGCTCTCGATCTGTACACATTTTCTTTACATATGGATTGTTAACCCTACTGAAGACACTGATATATATGACCCCAATCACTTCCCAAAGCAGTGGTTTATAATGTAAAAGACTTTCCTAAAAAATAGTTTTTAGCCACATGCGTAAAAGATGACTTGATTTGATAATACGTGCTACTGTGCTAAACTGAAAATCAACTTGTTCTATTGTATAAATATTAATGATTCGTGGGCTTCTTCTGCAAAGGGACTTCTACTTCATTTCAAATATTCATCACCTAGTTTTAGTATAACATTCATTCATTTCAGAATCCATTTGCATCTCCTTGGTTTAAAAATAATCACCCATTAGTATTCTGCACTGCCTTTAAGAAACTGGTGGTGTCTGACTTTGTCCAGAGATCAAGCATCAGTAAGGAACTTTGAAATCTGAAATTGTTTTGAGGAAGGCATTTTTAATACCTGCACAACCAACTTCCATAAGCTTCATCAAAATAAAACTCTATTTTCCATTGCCAACATAACAAAAACAAGACATATTGTGTTTTAAAGAAGAGCGCACGTGGTTTTTTAATGCTGCCACACGGAATCTGTTACCCACTGGACAGTGACAAATTAGGGTTACACATAAGCACACTTAAGCGGCGACCATTATCTATATTACTCATCTAAGAATTGGCAGGGCCAGGCACTTTTTCAAACACAAGTAGAGTCTAGGAAAACTCATTCCAAAAGCTCTTAGAAATATTTTCACTTTTTAAATGAGAATTAGTTCTTCTTTTTTGATGAAAAAAATAGTGCTGAACTCTACAATGATTATTATTTCTGCCTTTTTGAAACTCTCTTGTCTCTGTGACACTGTACTCAAGGCCTTAGGATTTAAATACCACTACTTCTTTTTCTGTAGACGCAGTAGGAATTTAATACATATTTCTTGCCCTATAAAATAAGAGGAGTGAAACAGATCATAAGATCCCATATATTACTAACATCAAATGAGGTTTTTTGGTTGAAATCATGACAAGACCCTAAGGGATACGTGTTCAGACTGGGTTGAGAAAAGCAAAGGTGTCAGTGATTTTCAGATCAAAAGAAGAAAATCCCTTGAAGGAGGTGAGATTTAGAGTTTTGCAGAGAAAGGCTTCTTTGCAGATCAGAGGGCCAAGAGACTTATACTCAAATAACAGCATTCTGAATTATCTTTCTAAGTAATTACTGTCTGACCCACAAAATTCTCAGACTTCAAAGATTGGAGATCATTTACAGGCATTTTATTTATTTCCTTCTTTTAAATAAGAACATCTCCTTGTGGTTGATATAGAGCTGATAGAATTAATGATATTAACCTGTTTAAAATATACTACTTCAAAATTTTCAGGTAGTCACAAGAATAAAGAAGCACTTTAAAATACAGTAATATAAAATAAATCCAGACGAAGTTGATACAGGTTTCTCAAAAACAACCATGCTTTTAAGAATTCAACAGCAAAGTTCTGTTACATCTTTGTGGAGAAACAGATTGAGGGCTTTTAGTGAGTTTGCAAATCTGTGAAGGGAGATGAATCACTTTTTATTATAATCAGAGAAAACTTTTCTAAAAACAGAAAGCTGTTACTGATATACAGCACAATATTTTAGAAAAATACTTTATGCTCAAAATACGAATGATTGTATCCTACAAAATATAAGCATGTGTGATAGGTAAAAACAGTATCACTGTTCATATCAAGTAAGTATAACTGGGTAATAAAGTTTTTCAAGAATTTATTATCTACTTGAAAGGTTTGTTTAGCCTTTTGAAAGATGTTCAGAATCAAGTTAAGTACTATATTTAAAATATTAAAATGTTCATAAGTGGGAAAAAGGGAGGTTAAACAAAACCCACTAAGTTTAAAGATTTTGGAACTGACATAGATTAGCTAAAAACTGTCAGAAAGCAATGTTACATAAATTATTTTTCCTGTTTCTCCATGGTCGGAAATTTCTGTGAAAAGAAAACTGGATGTTCAGGAAAGAAGCTCCTAGAGAGATCTTCATACATTTCCCCTGGAGCCATTAATTTATATTCCAAGGAGCAATAAAAAGCCAGCAACTTTCACCTTCTCTCCCAAAAGAATAAATGCAATGAATAGAAAATAGTTAAACATGATAGATATTAATACAACTGCGTCAGTAATTACTTTAAAAGTGAATGATCTAAATACACCATTAAAAGACAGAAACTTTCATAGTAGATCAAAAAGGATTCAACCATATGCTGTCTACAATAAACCCAATTTAAATTTAAAGACAGGCTAAAAGTAAACGAATGGAGAATGACATACCACGTTAGTACTAATTTTTTTAAGTTGGAAAAGCTATAATAATTATACACAAAACAGAATTCAGAACAAGAAAATTATAGGGAATAAAAAAAGGATACCACAATGATAAAATAGTAAATTCTCCAAGAAGACACAGCCATCTTAAATGTGCATGTGCATAACAAAAGAATGCCAAAATACATGCGAGAAAAAATAATAGACTGGAGGGGAGAAATACACAAACTCACAAATAAAGTTCAAGATTTCACTCCACTAATTGACAGATCAAGCGATCAGGAAATGTTTAAGAATATAGTTGACCTGAACTGCACGTATCAATTAACTCGACCTATTTTGGCATTTAAGGAAATTTCCATCAAACAAGAGCAGAATACACATTCTATTAGTGTTGGAATTGTAGATATTCTTCACAGAATTACACATTTAAGTAGTAATTACAGAAGTGCAAATTTATTCAAAATATTCTAATTCAGATGTGCATAGGGTAGAAGATAAAATCCATCCATCCTGAATCTACCCTTCCACTGACATCCCAACTACAGAAAAATCATGTAAGCACACACACACACACACACACACACACACACAAACTACTATTATTATTGTTCTTTTTTATGGTAAATGCTCTGGCAAAAGTGAAACATTTTTAATAGTCACATATTTATGTTCATTATAAATAATATGTTCAAAAATTCACGGAGATAAAAGTCCTCAGCTAAGATAAATCAATAATTCTATGATACTTGTTTTAATAGTCACTTAACTAGAAGCCCTTTTTTTCTCATCATTATCTAAATAATATAATCCACAAGTTTAAAAAAATAAAAGTCTATGCAATGCTTTCAAATTACAGATTAGTGATGATAGTTATAAAGTACTGAAAAATAATACTTTGTAACTGATTTTTAAAAATCTAGTTTTTAGTGAGACCTATTACATTTCAGTAATAAAGTAAATGTGTACATATCAGAGACTATGGAAGAAAAGTGTAATGGGAGAGAAATGATCTAAAACTAAATGTAAGAATAAAAACAAACATCAAAGAAGTAATGGATGCTTCGAAGCAAATCAAAAGAAAATCTTAAGGCAACATACTATAAAAGTCCTTATTTGTTAAATCATTGCATTCCTTAGAAAGAAAGTTAATTTCCTAAGTCACAACACACAATTTTACTTCAATGGTAAGCATTAAAAGTCTGAATAGAATGTATGCTACATGTTGAAATACTATGGATAAAATTAGATATTTCTTTACTATATAATATATAAATACATATTTATGAAAATATATTACATATATTTCTATACTATAGATTTATCAAATATACACTTAGTTTCTATTTTTTCCTCTATAGGTCTTCTGGGCTTAATGCAATAGAACAACAGTTTGTTAGCCTTGTAGAGAATTAAGTTTGATGATAAAATGTTAATAGGTAAAAGAAATCACAGATCTTAATTGCAGAGCATG
>PVJD01015815.1:0-23506 GCA_004026545.1 Mormoops blainvillei
AGGTAAATCTTGCTGGTAATATCACTTTGGTTTCCTGAAGATCTGTTTCAGATGAGTCAACCCCCGCATCCTTACTCTACCACCTAAGTTGTGGAGATGTGCCCTGTGGTTCTGGTGGCTTTGGTAATGTGGAAGACCCCAGGACAGGGCATACATCCTTCTAGTCTCCTATCTGCTTTACCTGAGATGAGTCAAAGAGGTGTGTGTGTGTGTGTGTGTGTGTGTGGGTGTGTGTGCGCGTGCATGTGTGGTAATTGGGGGTGAGGTGTGGTACGGGGATATGAGGGGTTATTGCCTTGCCTATTGGAATGCAAAGATTTATGAAATTAATAAAATCTTTGAATGAGTAAGTGAAATTTTGGGGACCACCTTAAATAGTGGGAGGAAAGTGTCTACTGGCCTGGGAAAAGCCAGATAAAGTAAGTCAGAAAAATGGAAGCAGGTCACTGTAGATAAAGATTAGTGCTTTCCTACCCTGCCATCACCAACCATCCTCCTCCTAAGGAAGGAAAACTGGGATAGTTTTGCATAGAAGGCTTGTCTGTCAGTGGGAAAATCCCAAGACAGGAAGGTTAACCTTCAAATTAGCAAGGGGAAGTTTACACAGGCATAATGAAATTTGGCAGCACTTAATCTCGGAGTTCTCTAGCATTTATGGTACAAAATAAGAGGGTCATGCGGATGATCATTAAAGTATACAGTTTGACTAATTTTGAATCTGGGCTTGAACAAATAAACTTTTTCCCTTTAACAATATACACTGTACTGGCATATTGGGAGATAAACAACATTTAAATCTCTGGAACCTTTAACATGTTTATCAGAGGAAACAATTGTGTTTAGTTTTGCTGACCAGAGATGAATTTAAAATTGTTTATGAATTAAAAATTTGATTTTGTTTTCAACTTAATCTTCTCTGAATTATTCAGTTTGGATTTTAAGCTATGTTGCTATTGTGACATTTAAAGAAAGAGAGTTTGGTGGTGTTTGACCATATAAGTAAATCAGTGCACAAGGCTATATTAAATTGACTAAATTTAGGTTTCATTTAAAAAGCAAGCATGATGGGGCTTCTGGTCTACTAGCCATATCTTAGTTCTTGAGCTAGGTGATAATATTGCAGGTATGATCACTTATGTGTAGTTTTTCTATATGACTATTATAGTTCAGTAAAATGTTTTAAAAATAAAAATAAAAGGCACCTGTGCAGAGGGAATGAATGTTGTCTAGAATCCTGTACCAGAACAAGTTTTACCTTGGCAAATGGCAATTTTGATTTACAATTACTTAGAGAATGCTTCTGCCTTATATGTTTCATCAGTTTCAGTTATTTACAAATATATTGTTAATTATGAAATTAAACAAGTAATTTAATATCCATTTAGGCTTTGATATTATTCTAACTGAAATAACTCACTATCTACTTAGTGAAGTTTTGTGGACTTAAAAGACATTCTCAGTTCCAACTTATCCATTATCATGGATTGTTGTCCTTTGAAAACACATACTTTATATCACAGAGGCAGGATATTTTGAACCTAATTCACTTCTGTATAACTTGTTACATTGCTTAATCCAATTCATGATTGGCACATGGACAGAAACATTGAACTCATTCTGTGCTCCTGGTCTCAGAATGGAACTGAGTTTTCTCAGGAATGTATTTTTATGTTTAGTTAGGTAAATGTGAAATTATGTCATTTAGTTGAGAATGAATTTTCAGAGAATTCGGAATACCTGGATATTCTGATATTCTGCAGGGCAGGTGTAAGTGCTGGGGAATTAAAGCCCTCTGGAAGCAGTGCTTGTGTACCGATGGATGGGAATTGTTGGATAAGGACTCCAGCTCTTAAGCCTTTCAGTTGGGATAACTCTGAGGTGCATGTCTATATCACAAGTCAGCAAAATATTTCTGTAAAGGGCCAAATAGTAAATATATTAGACTTTGCAGGCCATATAGCTGCCGTTGCAACTATTCAACTCTGCTGTTGTAGAGTGAAGACAACCATAAACGATTCATAAATGAATGAACATAGCTGTGTTTCAATATACTTTATGGACGCAGAAATTTGAATTTCATATAATTTTCATGTGTCACAAAACAGGAGACTTCTTTTGATTTTTTAATCATTAAAAAATATAAAAACTATTCTTAGCTCACCTGCTCTATAAAACCAGGCTGGACTTGGTCCACGGGTTGCTAAGCCATGTTCCAAATTATCTCTTGAAGTTTCCCTTGGGATTTCACAGTGGTATGTTGTTGCTGGAAAATTCATCTGTTATCACTTTCATTATCTTCCCTGTCTTGCTCCCTCTTTCACCTAACAGTGTTCCCCAGAATCACCTCTCAGATAAGCTGTTTGCATTTGGATACTTGTGTTGAGGTCTGCTTTTGGGGTTAGCAAAACTAAGACATACAGCTTGGTTGATTAATCATTGAACATTCATTACTTTGGTATCATGAAGACCTCCCCCCCCCCAAAGACTCCTGGAATCTTAAGAGTAGATTCAATAAAAGGCTTTTTCATTATATTCTCAGGCTAACAGTGCAATGGGTTAAATGTATAATCTTTACCACTGCAATCTTCTCACTTGCACCCAAGTGAAACTGACATTATTAATACCTGTGATTAGCCCAAGGTAGCCAGTGCATCTTGGATCCATTGCTTTCAAACCTTCCTATTTGGCTTACCAACAATGGGTATATCAAAGTGCTTCACAGCAACAAGTGTTGGTGAGTCAGAGTCAACCAAGCCATCTAACAGTCCACAGGGATCCTGGGCAGTGGGTGTGATGATGACTATGCAGCGATCTCTGTAATCATGGGGATTTATGAAATGGATTTTCTTCCCTAAGCTCCCTGAAAATAACCAATAACCAAAGGACTAAATTATTTCCTGTTCCAGAATAGCAGGTGAGTAGATAGGGCATTCATTTTTTGGTCATACTTCACTCATTTTATGTAGTAATTTCTTTGCAAATTGAAAATAGCTTTGCTCACCCTGTTCCATGCTGTTCCAGATGGCTGTACCATCTCAACCTGGCAGGTGCCTGCCTGTTGGCAGTGAGGCTGTGAACTTACTAAGTACAGCATTTTCAGATCGTCAGACACAAACGAGGCAATGTGGATTCTTACTACTCTAATGAAAGTATAGGCCATGACATGTGAACTACAAGGAAATTGTGAAGTCATATCTGGTTCTAAAGTGCTAAGGACTTATGCATTGTCTAAAAATTGATTAACATAGACTGATTTCCTTTAGCCCTACTTGGTATGCAACATACAACAAAAATATAATTCTAAACTTAAAAGGATAAAAGCTGACATTCTAGAACTAGCTCTGGGGTGTTTACAAGTCCTAACGGAATCCTTCAAAAATGTGTTTTAATTGAGTTTCTATTAGCAAGTCTAATCCACTGGGACTCCCTAATTATTAAGGTAAGTCTTAGCTCCCTTTCATCATTATTTTCCCTCTTTCAGTTCAAAAAAAGAAGTTCTCTTTATTAAGATGTGAATTTTAAATTGAGTTGAGTCCAGCAAAGTAAGCTATCACCAGTTCTTTCTGAGCCTAACACTATGGAGGGCTTCATTTTAAAATTCAAATACAGGGAGATGATTTACCAGTGTGGTTTTGGCAGTGACATAATTGCCCCTTGCAGAAAACGAGTTGGCACCCTTGCAAAAGAGAAGTGGCATTTATTTATTTATTTATTTATTTATTTATTTATTTATTTATTATGGGAATTAGGTTATGCAAACAAATGTCCGACTAATGTGCATTAAAAAATGTTGCATGGTGTTCAAATTTAAAAAAAAAAAGCAACATGAAGCCAGTGAATGCCCATGGTCATAGGACGTGCAAAATGTAGCCATGGTAATAAAAACCAAAATGCCAAGGAGTAGCAAACCAATGCCCAGATCTATAAGCCGGCTGAAATTTCTACCTTAGGCTCCACATTCTTGCTTGAAAAACACCTCTTTCTTGGTCAGACACCTGAAAGCCTGTGATTCTGTGATGTAGGAGTATGCAGCTAGGGTAGAATATGGGACATCCATGTTATCTTTCTGTTTATAATAGTATCTGGGGTCATATGCTGCAGGAGGAAAAACAGGAGCTATTTCTTACCATCATCCAGCTTCCCGGATTTGCCATTTTTCATCAGTTTGCATAACCAGGAACAGCAGTTTTATTTCAGAAGCATATGGACTACTGCCCACATTCCCAATACACACATACCTTTGGCTAGTTTTCCCTCCAGGCCCACTCTATCAAATACATTCCCATCTGTTTCTTTTCACAACTAGGGATTTATTCGTTGGATGTAAGGCCTTGTTTCTTTGTAATAGGCATATAGTCCTGGGATGTATAACACCTTAACCCCTTAGCTTTTGAACTGAAACAAACCCACAATGTTCATTGAAAATAACTCCTTCAAAACAGTCGCAAAATTAAAATGGATAAGCTCTATTAATCTCATACTTTACTGAATACAGATTGGGGGAGGATTAGGCAAAGGATACAAAAAAAGAAGACTGTGTGTTCTCCATAATGATCAGGTCAATGGAAATGAAAGCTGCCATTATTCTGTTCAACCCCAGCTTTCATTGCCATAAAGAAAGAATATTCTATACAGGTGTTCATTCTTTATATTTTTAAAGTATATTCTTTTCTATGAGTGAATAAAATTCATTAAGAATAATATTCAGATTAAATACCTTGTTTGGGAACCTGGAAATGAAATTCATCAGACAACTCTTTGATTTTATCCATTCGGTTAATAGAGAGACTGTTATATGGCCTTTCTCCACATCCCCAAGTTTATTCATATCACTTTGGTATCCTCATAACATCTATTCTCTTAGGAGAGTAGGAATGTATTTAACTGAATACTCTTCTTTTTAGCTTGGAGAAGAAGCATTAAAAACATGGGAATAGAACAATTGTCATAATGTGTTAGTGTAAGGAACATAGAACACTCATAAACAGTTGGTTAGGGTATAATTTGGAAGGCAAATAGACCATTTCATCAAAATGCATCATGTGATATGATTTAATGTAGTAGAACTTTTTCCAGAAAGTTATTGTATGGAAGCAACCTAACAAACAAGTGAACCAAGGTATAAAATACATGTCAAATACAAAAATATTCATTGTAACAGTGCAAATGTGACAAAATGCTGGAACCATCTTAAATATGTTAGTAGGTTAAATAAATTCTGGATTATTCATTCAGTGAAATATTACATAGTCAGTAAAAAGAATTAAGTGCATTTATATGTACTGATATACAGAGTTTCCTAAGATATTTTATTAAGTAACCCGTATACATACTATCATACATATTTTTTACAAGTAGAAATGGATGGGCACCTATTTATGTAATTATCCTTCTCTCTGGAGAAGAAGGATATTGATGGGAAAATTTTACTTTTCATTTTATAGTGTTCTGAATTGTCTGAATTTTTTTCTGAAAGTTACCTTTCGTTACTTCTATAAAATAGTAATAATAAAATAAAGAAAAATTTAAAAAAGGAAAAAAGATAAAAATGAGTTATCCTTCTGGAAGCATGTCTAGGTGTCATTTGGCCTATATTGTCTCTTCTACATTGACCATACTGGGTGAGAAGAGGTCAGAATTGCCTTCCCTTATGTGCCCTGAACACCAGTGTTTCTGCATAAGTTATCAATTTGTCACTATGAAATAATATCTATCTTATTTGAATCCATGTAAATTGCTCATAGTACATCTTGGGAGTAACACATTTTATAAGCTCATCACCCCCACTTCATACCCCTATCAGGGGTGCAGGGGAAAGAGTGCTCTAAATGTAATCCTTTCAATCTTCAAGAGCTCCTTACAAGGTTTGATGAGTAAGTTGGTGTTCATCCCTCCATGGCTTTCAAAAATGTATGGTATAGTCTTTGACTCTATCTCTTATGCAACCTTGCTTTCCAGGCAGAAGAATAAGAAATCTTTTCATCTGCCTTCAAATAAAGAGACACCCTGTTTTTCCAGTCATTTTAGCTGCTCCTTCCTGGACACTTCCCAACTCCATAATGAATTTTTCCAGGTTTCTGAATCAGAATTACAAATGGTCCTCTCAGAATGGTTGTGCAGTGATTTTATACAGTGTTCCCTGTTTTGTTTACAGTTTTCTTTCTTGACAAATCCCACCGCTTGGACAGCATTTTGGAACAAGCTATCCTTTAGCCATTTTTTCCTTCCACAAGACACCAAAAATCTCCAAGATCAAATATGGAAAATGTCCAAATGTTTCTAAATCATGGAATTCCAAGATAGAACTGAAAAGATCATTAGATATAATCTTTACCCCATTTCACAAATGGGGTAAATTGAGGCCCGGGTAGGTTAAACAAGGGCTCCAACTTCAATTTCCTAACTTCCATGCCAGCCACCTATATTTCATCTGTGTGTAGGAGAGATATTAAAAATATCTTATAGCTGTATATACTTCAGGCACCAGGCTGAAGAACCACCCGAGTGCTGGGGTGGGGTCCTGAAAGTACCTTGTTGTGGTGGACAATAGCTGTTTATTTGGTGGGTGAAGGCATGGTATATGGGGTTCTGGGTAAGAGAGAGTAGGGACTGTGGTGGCAAGTAAGGGGGCTTCTGGAGCTCAGAGCAGCATCTCTTCACCAACCAATATGGAAGTATTTCAGTATATTAATACCTTTGACGGTCATCCAAGTGTGTCCCAGTTGTGTAGCTTTTGTGTCTATATAATTCTTTGGTCTAATTTAGATAAAACTTAGGAACATTTCTTTGTTTGTTTGTTTCTTTCTTAGAATGCTTTGATGTGTGAAGACTCAGAAAGGGTCTCTGGCAAAGTGATATGCTTTAAATCTTCCAAAATTTAGGCATCATGAAAATAACTTCTGGGTACTCTGAACACTACACATAATTAATGAAAGTCTAGGGGGTCTCAAACATCTAGTGGCATTGGAATACTACAGCCTTTTAGTATCAGTCATTAAAATGAAATATTTAAATTGCAAAACAGACACATCTACACAGAAATGTGAGCTCTCTAAAAATTCATGAGCTGATGCTTATCTGTCATCAAGGAAAAAATGAGTCACAGTAATGTTTCTCTCTGTACAACAGATTTTAAATTCTAATTTATGCAGTATAGAAGCAGCTCAGTAGCTCTTGTAGGCAAGATCATCACAAGATTGTTTGATGGAGATCAGTTTGTACAAATTACCTAATTGACTTAATTCCCCTTCCTCAGAGTAGAAGAGTAAGGAATACCCAACTCCAGGAAGAGGTGTGTGGGGACGTGTGAATGAAGAGGTTCTTTGTTTTCTTATTCTGTTTTCCTGTCTTCAGCTCCTCAGGAGGTACTACTACATGAGACACAGCATACATGAAAGCTAAACAATAGGATGTACTGAAATGCTCCTCTTCCAACCCTACCTAATACTCAAACATACGTCCTATAGCTTGAATTCCCAACATTATATTCTGTCTTTAAGAGACCTCAAATAAAAAAACATTTCTGATAATCCATTATTCCTTATATCTCTGATAATGTTTTCCCCCCAC
This sequence comes from Mormoops blainvillei, assembly GCA_004026545.1. NCBI lineage: Eukaryota > Metazoa > Chordata > Mammalia > Chiroptera > Mormoopidae > Mormoops > Mormoops blainvillei. The sequence continues at coordinate 7,570 of PVJD01015815.1, forward strand.
AGAAAAATGGGATCCAGGTTCTCACAAACATTTATTTCATCATTTATTTATTTAACAGCTCATTAAAAATATAAAATGTTAAATCACACTTAGTCATACTTTTTAAAGAAATAGTCTATTGAAAATAAAAAGACTAGATGAATAGAGATATAGAAGAGGCTGGACGTAATATTTATTGAATGTTGGATGAATGAAAAATTGATCAATACGTATGCCAATTATTTCTCAATAAACTTTAAAAATTAACTTATAGGAACTTGCATACTTGAACTGGGGCCTTTGGATGTCAAATTCTGTATCATAAGAGTTCAATTGGAGAAGCAAAACCACTACATGCACACTCATGCATACACAAAAGTGATTTGTCACAGGGATTTGACCTTACACAATTGTGGCAGCTAGTTAAGCAGTCTCTGTAAGATTCTTGTCTTGGCTTCTGAGGCTGGAGCTTAAAGTCCACAGAGCAGGCAGTGGGGAAAAGGAAGATGGATATGAAATGATGTAAAGTGAGAATGAGTTGGAATCCACAAGCACAAGCTGAACACCACAAGATGGTCTGATACCTGTGTCCATTCTTGTTGCTGTTAACCTTAGTAGGATGGTTGTCATGTGGAAGCTCGGGACCCGTCATCACAGAGCTAAACCCACACACCCAGCACAGGAATAGAAGCAGCTGGAAAAAGAGCCAAGAGATGGTGGAGCTGTTGAAAGCCCAGTTGCCGTCTCATTCTAATGAGCTTAGTTAGCATATTAGCGACAATGTGTGTGAGCTACAAAATGGCTTCTGTTCTCTTCTTCCTTCCAGATTTCACATAAGAATCTCTCTTGTGGCCCACCATATTGAGAAACATATAGGAAAGGGATTTCTGGAATACGGAGGTCAGCCTCACCAAGTTAACACATTGCAAAGCCACCATGCCAGTCACTATACTCAGGGAGATGCTAAGATATTTCTGAGTCTCAAAAAAACAGGACTGAAGGTTTTTGCCCAGTAGGGCAAAGAAAAGGGCAAGGGTATTCCAAGGGGAGGTAAGAAGATATATATTTGGTTAGTTGCCCTCCCTTCCTTTATTCATTAACAATGTGTTTTGAGCATTTACTCAGTCCTTATACTAAATTGTATTTTCCAAAGATAGCAACACCAATATATTCCTTCCAGTATGTTCATCTTACAGTGTAATATTGAAAGTCCAAATCAAGAAATGTAGTCTATGTTCACTCTCCTTAAATCTGAGCAAGACTGTGACTATGGCAGATGTGACACTGAATGGCTTTTGAGGTTAGGTCATAAAGGTTATTGAATTTCTATCTGTCACTGTCTCTCTGGAGATTCTCATCATTGATTCAATCTCCATGTTATGAGGAAGCTGACCCTCAGAGTACATGCGTTCATGTTCTAGTTGACATGTGTATATGTTCTAGTTGACAACTCTAAGATCTCGGCATCAACCAGCTAGCATCAATCAGCCAATAGGTAAATGAGTTTTCAAACGATTCCCATCCCCAGTCTTGAAGTATCACGCCCCGCCCCCAACTGATGCCAAAACAAGAAGACGGACAAGCCATCCTTACTGAGTCTTGCTCAAATTACAGATTTGTGAGCCAAATATGTTGTCACTATTTCTAGCCACCAGGTTTTGGAATAATTTGTTACACAGTCATAGCAACTGAAACAGCTCTTTGCCATACTGATAGGGGATATAATGACTGATGTATATTATCATATGGAACCATACATAATTACCTAAACCCTTTTGCTCTAACATTATACCCATTGGCTTGAAACTAAGTTTTTAATGAATACTTTTATATAAATAATGGTATGTTTAAACTTTTTATCTTGAATTAATTATAGACTTGCATGCAACTGTAAAAAATAATACAGAGAGATCACATGTACGTTTCACCTGGTTTCCCCCAATGGTGATAACATCTTGCCTAACTACAGTACAATATCACAACCAGGAAGCTGACATTAATACAATTCACCAATTTTATTCAGGTTTCAGCAATTTTATACAGTCATTTGTGTGTGTTTATTTAGTTCTATGCAATTTTATCACATGTACGGTTTCATGGTACAACCAATATACAATTCCATCACAAGGTTCTTCATAGCTACAGCCACCTCCTTCCCATCACAATGACTACTCCCAATCCTTGGCAACTATTAATCTGTTCTCTTTTCTCATTACCAAAGCTCAGCTTTGGGTAAATAGTGAATGCCACTGAGTTGGTGGTATGCTCTCTGACATGTGTACAGAATGCAGATTGTGTGGTTGGTCAAGTATGTCATATGCTTTCAAAGTCAGCCAATGATAATTTAAAAAGTGAACAAGAGACTTGAATACACACTTCACAAAAGATATCCAAATTGCCAATAAGCATATCAAAAGGTGCTCAACATCATTAGTCATTAGGGAAATAAAAATTAAAACCACATTGAGATAAAACTATATACCCACCACAATGGAAAATATAAAAAACACTGAGTGTGGGTAAAGTTGTGGAGCAGCTGGAACCCTCAAACATTGCTGCTAAGAATGTAAAATTGTACATCCTTGTTGTTTCTAATAAAATTTAATATATTCCTTCCTCATGATACAGCAATTCCATTTCCAAATATATGTTGACCAAAATAAGTGAATGCATACATACATATAAAGACTTGTTACAAGAATGTTCAGAGCAGCTTTATTCAGATTAACCATTAACAGAAAATATACCAAATGTCCATCAACAGGAAAATGGACAAACAAAAATCTTTGTGGTATATTCATATAATGTATGAGGAATAAAAACTATTTAGGATACATCCAAAAACATGGATTCATCTCAAAAACATTAGTTTGTATGAAAGAATCTTACACAAAACAGTAAATATTATATGATTACATTTATATGACTTTTAAAAACAAGCAAAACTTATGGCAATTTAAAAACTGCCTGTGACCAATGTGGCTCAGTTGATTGGAGCATTGCCCCCAGACCAAAAGGTCATGGGTTCGATTCCTGGTCAGGGCACATACCTAGGATGAAGGTTCAATCCCCAGTTGGGGTGCATATGGGAGGCAACCAATCAATGTTTCTCTCTCTCTCTCTCTCTCTCTCCCCCCCCACCCCTTCCTCTCTCTCTAAAAGCAATGAAAAAATGTCCTTGGGTGAGGATTAAAAAAAATAAAAACTAGTTCTTTCTGTGGGTGCAGGAATTAACTAGAAAAGGAGAAGAATAAAAGATAGCTCTGGGAGACGGAAATGTTTACATCTTGAGCTAGGTGACTGTAACATGATATATACATGAGTTAAAAATGTTTAAACTGTATACATATCTGTGCATTTTCCTATATGGAAATTATACCTGAGGAATGTACTAAAATAATAGCTGAGTCTTAACACAACAACTAGGCAAGGGCATTGATGACCTGGCCCAACTAACTCATATATCTTCATACAAAAAAGAAATGTCAGCCTCCATGTTGGCATGTTATACTTGGTTGCATGTGCTGGGCTACACAGATGCAGTAAAGCACACATACAGAGCAAATGAAAGAGAAAATCTTTCCTTCCCAAGAAGATTCCCATCATACAGAAAGGTACTCCATGCTAGTGGTTATTAAAATGACTTTGGAGTCAAATATTAGCTGGGTGAATTGTAACAAACTCTTTTACTATTCTAAGCCTCTTATTGTACATCTATAAAATGGGCATAACAATAACTTCTTCAAAGCATTTTCATGGGAATTATATGTAAAGTGCCTACCTAGCGCAATGATAAACATGAAGCAAAGTATTCAATAAATGGCAGCATTTCACTCTATGTCTTTATGGGAACCAATTGTCTAAACATCTACCCTTCAAGACCTATCTTCTGCCTTCTCCCTCATGATCCTTTCACCATTCTAATAATGTTAGGAAGAATAACACACTAAGTCCTTAAGACTTTAATGCAAATTACCTTTAGCAAGAAATGACATCCTGAGAGACAAGCAGGGTGGGCAGGTTATAAAATAATTTACTTGGGGTGGATGTAGGGGAAAGCACTGCTAAAGGAGGATGTATCAGTTAACGTTCACTCTTCACAAGTAAATGAAATAAGTTCTGCTGAACTAAAGGCAGAAGGTTTGAAAGTCAGGTTTGGGAGTCTGAAGAAACTAAGGTCACTCTATAGGCCTAGGCCACAGAATCCACAGCCACCAACTCAAAGCAAGAAGTGACTAATTAGTGCATGACTTCCAATTGCTTTTGTGCATCAGATGCTCAAGATTCAAAGTCTTAGGAGAGAGCATCTTATTAGCCACACTCAGGTCAACTTCTCCATCCTAGCTCTTGAAGTGAACAAGGCAAGGAAGGACTGAATGGCTCTGGCTTCCAAAGAGTGAAGCAGGAACCTAGAATGATATCAGAACAAGACAATCCTAATGAGGGAGAGCTATTTCTCCAAAAGAAAATTGGGAAACTCTTGGGAAGTGGCAGTGTATGTTGGATAGTTGGAAACAACAGTCTACCAGAGGGAACACAGGTTAGAGCAGTAGAAGAGCAGAAAAGGCTCTTTCCCCCTTCCCTGCAAGTCCTTAATTGACTGTAGTTGAAGCTTAATAACCTTTTCAGTAATGCCATTATTAAATTCATCTCATCAAGATCTCTGAACAGCAGAGAGAGACCATCAATTTAACTCCTCATTAGTGAACTGTTCTGTATCTCATTGTATTCCTTAAGGGTCCAAGTGCTTTCTGTGGAGGTCAACAAGAAGCCAAGAACAAATATCAAAGAATGTTTTTTGTGGTATTTTACACATATAAAAGTTAAAATATATGGGTGGCTTCTTGCACCACCAGAAGAAAGCAATTGTACTAGCAAAATATACAAAGTAGTCATCAGAAGATGGAAATTCAGAAAAATTTATTTTTTAGTTCATGTAAATGTGGCCAGAATACATATTTTGCTTTCATAGAGATATTACTTTGGTGTTGCCCACTATGGTCCTTTAGGGAAAAAGAAGGACAAAATATGAATCTAAAAATTGTAATATACCTAAAGTATATTTTGATTTAAAAATTTCCCCAGTCTTTACTATATGTATTTTCCTAGGCTTGGCAGAAACCAGGTACTGACATGCTAAAATATTTTTGTATTCAATATCAATATTATCACAAAAAATTTATTTCAGTAATGTGTATTTGTTTTATTCCAGTAATACAGTACTTGTTGACAACTGCCTTTTAAATTTTGTTTTTTTATCATATCACAGCTTTTTGGATTCAGTTTTGAACTGTGTGCATGTTAACCAATTCCAAGTACACTTTGATCTTCACACATCTTCGCTTAGTAAAAACTTTGTTTTTACCATGATACTGAGCTTCACAAAATATTATTGTCATGTTATATCACAAAACAAGTAACTATCTTCTATGATAAACTTTTAAACTGATTTTTCAATTGAGTTAGTAATAATGCCATATTTTCCCTTTGACAGAATGAACTTCTAAAACTTAACTTGGATTCTATGAATTGTGTGAAAATAAACTTGACCCAATGAACTAGAAACATGGAAATAAAGAACAAACTGACAGAGACCATAGGGGAGAGGAGGGGGGATAACAGGAAAAGAAGGGGAAAGGTCAAGTCAAGGAACATGTATAAAGGATGCATGGACAAGGACAATGGGTGGGGGAGGACTGAATGTGGGGTGGGGTAGGCAGGGCAAGGGAGAGCAATGGGGGAAAAATGGGGACAACTGTAATTGAACAACAATAAAAAACTGACACATCAAAATTCACATATTTTCCATTTGAAGTTTTCAATACCACTGATATAAAACTGACCTCATTAAATTCTTTTTGCAGTTTTTCTGCTAATGGAGCTAACACAATAACATGTATCATTTCATTTTTAATGTGTGTACATGAAAGTTTGGAATAAAAATTATGACATTAATTTAGTAAAACATTTATTTTATCTAAATGAAAAGTCACACTTTACAGAGTGATATATAAACATACCTTCTGAAGGTGCACATGTTAAAAACTCAGGCCCAAGTTTCTTAAATAAATTACTACATTTCAAAATAGATATTTATATATCCTTAATAGATACATGTCTCTGGATTTTACTTAGTCAGTTATATTATTTTGGCTCCCAGGGTGGATGGTAAATGTCTCCAAAAATTTTGTGCAAACGACATGGCCATGATCAACATTTTTGTGAAGTGGAAATTCAGTAGTTCATTTGTTATTAATAATCGCACATTTTTTAGCTCATTGTAACTGAAAGGGTTTATTGCAAAATACAAAGCATTATAAAACAAAAAAGTAGTTGTCAATAAGCATCACACAACAAATGACAGTACCACTGTAGCAATGAAATTCAGGCTAATCTCTACATGTGGGGTTTGCCAAGTACTGCCTATGAGCCAAATTCAGCCCATGACCTATTTGTGTAAACAAATAGGTAAAACTGGAACACAGATTCTTTTTCCTTTATATATTGTCTATGATTGAAACAAAGATCATAATATCCACAAAGCCCAAAATATTTACTATCTGGTCCTTTAAAGACAACATATGACTGCCTTTACTCTACATACAACATGGCAGGGCTGGTCAGTCTGTCAGTCTCTATTTCCTGTATATATTTTATATACATATAACCCAGGGTTTATCAATCTTGAGTATATTGATATTTAGGGTTGTATAATTCTTTGCTAGGGAGAGGAGGCCATTCAGTGCATTGTAGGATGTTTAGCAGTATCCCTGGTCTCTACTCTTTGGGTGCCAGTATAACCTTTCCATATGCAAAAACCAAAAATGTCTGTAGACATTGCCAATATTCTCTGGTGGGCAAAATCACCCCTGGTTGAGAATCACTGATATAACATATAATTTCCCACTGATCCCACCAATTGGTACCTGGCAGTTTCATGCACCTTGTAGGTTGTGGCTTAATTTATACATACCACAACTGGTTGGTACTCCAAGTGGCCAGCAGGGGCAAAACAATGTTGATAACTTTCCAACCACATTCCAAGGCCAGTGGGCATTAGCCATCTGTAGTCACTAATGAAGTACACTTCATCTAGTCACTGAGTGCCCTGCCTTCTGTCCTTGGAAAGGGTGTGTTAATTATTTTGTATCTGCAAAGGGTCAGGGAAGGAGTACCAGGTTATTGCTAATCATTTTTCAGATTTAACTAGGTTATAAAATGATAACTTCGTTCACTGCCTATGTATCTTACACGCTGCTAAAGGAATTTATGGCAGAAGCTCTAAGTATAAAGTACCAAACCATGCTACCTAAATGGGTGAATAGGTAATGCATAATAAACCCACTACAAGCTTTCTATCTTCCTGTCTTTGGGTTCCTTCACCAATATCATACCAAGAAACTTTTAGCATCTCTACTTCCTTCACTCTGGCCCCCTTATTGAGTCCAATGGAACAAATCATTGGAATCATTTCTAGCATCTTAAGGTAACACAAAAAAATCTCCTCATGTTTCCTAAATAATAAATTCAGCCTGATCTAGTATTTTATTCTGCTTTCCTTGGTATAGAACTCACTGAAACTAATCTTATTGTTGAGGATATACATTAGTGAATTTGTAATTTGTCAACTGGGTCCTAACATGACCTGACTGCAGTTTAGGAGTTGCAATGATCAGAAGTAGTGGACTAAGAAGTCAGGTGAAATCATCTCTCCTTTTCAAGATAATATGCTTAGCAAGGTTGTTATAGAGTCTTGAAGTAATGAACAGTCTCATTAACCAGGAAACGAAGGAAGACTCTATGGAGCTTGAGGTACTGAGTTATCTGAGTCCTACATGTTCCCATTTCAACTTTTGGGATCCCACTCCCTCCCAATCCAAATATATCCTTTATGTAAACTATCAGGTAAATCAATGTTTTTATATAGCATCCTAAGAAACAGAATTTGAGTTTTGCTTTGGCTCTCTCAGGTCAGTGGTTGCAAGACATGAGTCTGAATAAAACCACAGAAGTTGGACAGCTTTCTGCTTTTGCCTTGATACAAGATCTTCTCTTTCTTTAAACTGTCAAGTTCAGTTAGAAGTAAGTTATACTATAAATTTTAAATTCTTTAAGGTTTTCATATTCTATTATATTGAGTTGGCCAAAAGGTTTGTTTAGGTTTTTTCCATACCATAGCTCTAGTAGTACTTAGCTGTCTTTAACTTCATTCAAAACAATTTTGTTAGATTGTATTGTGGCAGTTGTCATATCAGCATGCATTTAAAAAACTTATCAAAATTGGTGAATTTTTGTGCAGTAATTTTAATATTAAGATGGAAGAAAATATGCAACATTTTTGGTGTATTATGCTTTATTATTTCAAGAAAGGTAAAAACTCAACTGAAACGCAAAAAAAAAAAAAAGACTTGTGCAGTGTATGGAGAAGGTGCTGTGACTGATTGAATGGGTGAAAAGTGGTTTGCGAAGTTTCTTGGTACTATTGACATTTTGGCCAAATAATTCTTTGCCGTGGGGCTGTCTTATGCATTGGAAGATATTTAGCAGCATCCCTGGCCTCTAACCTACTAGAAACCAATATCAGCAGATAGCTGACATTCTCAGAATAGTCAAATGAATAAAGTGATTGGTGAAAAAGAAATGTGTATCTTTTATTTTATGGAAAGAACTAAACAGTTTTTGGCCAACCCGATATATTCTAGTTACTCCTACATCCCAAAACAAGCATGCTATTCCTGGTAAGCACAGATAATAATTTAATTAAGGAATAATCAACCTGAGATTTACCCCTGTTTTCCTGAGGATCCATTTCCTGCTATCACTTCTGGTACCATTTTCTTGATCAGGTTCATTATTAAGCAGAAAAGTCACTCATTAGTAGTTCTCACTATTGGTCAGAAGGCTCGAGAATTGAGCTTGAAGCTAAACTTCCAGAAAGAGAACGCAAAACACTACCTCAAGACAAATGATAAATTACTGCTATTGATCACTACAGGAAGCCCTCATTGCTGCTATCCTGATGCCAGACCTGTGTCAGGAACTCAACTTTGCAACCACCAGGAAACTGCTGTCATTGCCACCACTAGAAGGCTAAACACATCTCTGGAAGAAACAGACACATCACAAGTTGCTTACTTCTAAACTGGAGTCTCACATGGGTGCAAGTGATTGACGGGAGTTAGGTTATATCCCTGCACACCAGACCAGAGGTCCCCAACCTCTGGGTCATGGACCCATACCAATCCAGGCCTGTTAGGAACTGGGCCACAAAACAGGAAGTAAGCTTGAATATAATGTGCTTGAATCATCCCGAAGCCATCCCCCCACCCAGGTCCATGGAAAAATTGTCTTCCACGGAACTGGTTCCTGGTGCCAAAAAGTTTGGGGGCTGCTGCACTAGATGCAAGTGGGGCTGTGAATTTGAGTTTTTCCTCCTATGTTGGGGAAGTTGGACTCAGTTACAGGAATTTCATTGTTCTGGTTACCTATCGATGCGTAATAAACCATCCAAAAATTTAGTAGCTTAAAGCAAAAATGTGTTTTGCTCACAAATCTGCAATTTGGGCAAGGTGCTATCTGGCTCAGTGTAACCGGGGGCTAGAATCATCTGACTGCTCACTCACAGGCCCAGTGATTGATGATGGCTTTCAGGTTCTGACTAACCCTGGGGCCATTGGTCAGACACCTACATGTGTCCTCTCCATAAAGAAATAAGCTACCTCTACACAGCTTATTTTCCACATTAACTTGATTTTACTATTCCATTGTATTTTTTGCTTAACTTTAGTATTCCAGTAGACTATTGCCCAGAAGATAAAATCTGTAAATAAAATTGCTGTTCTTTAATGATATATTTTTAAAGATTTTATTCATTTAATTTTAGAGAGAGGGGAAGGGAGAGAGAAAGAGAGGGAGGGAAACATCAGTGTGTGGTTGCCTCTTGCTCGCCCTCTGTTGGGGACCTGGTCTGCAACCCAGGCATGTGCCCTAGGCTGGGAATTGAACTGGCAAAGCTTTGGTTTGCAGGTGGTGCTCAATCCACTGAGCCACACCAGCCAGGGCAAATTGTTGCTCTTTCTGGGAACTTCCCGAAAGAACTATCACTCTAATAGAAGAGTTTACATACCAAGATTTTTCTGAGGCTTTAGCCTCAAAGTGCTCACGTTGTGGCCACCAATCATAAGATCCTTACTCAAAACTAATCACATCCCTATATTGAATGGTCCACTTTAAATCAACCTCCCAACTCTCAATATCATCGCTAGATAAATCATCTTCCCTCTCTGAGACTATCTTAGACTCTTTGAGGTAGTGCTTTAAGCAATATACTGAGCTTTGTCCTATCAAGGTGTTGGTCTGGTGACATTTGGGAAGCCAGCATTTGACATAATGTGGTCTGGACTTCTTTATAAAATGATGATCAGGTTTCAAGATTGAGCATCCCAAAAGAAAGAGCTCTGCAGAAGTGGCATAGCCTTTTATAACCTAGGGTCAGAAGTCACACAGCATCATTTCTGCCACATTCTAGTCACCAAGGTAACTACAAATGCTCACCACGTTAAAGAAAAATGGGATTAGATTCTACCTTTTGATGGGAGGATTCAAGAATTTTTAGATAGGTTTTAAAACCATCACATGCTGTAGTATGTATCAGTTTTTTGTTCCTTTTTATTGCTGAATAAAATTCCATTATATGGATATGCCACAATTTGTTTATTTCTTCTCCAGTTAATGGTAATTTTGATTGTTTCCAGTTTTTGACTATTACAACAATGCTGCTATAAACATTCACATACTGTGTACACATTGTTTTCATTTTTCTTGGGTAGACAACCAGGAGTAGAATTGCTGGGGTATAAGGTAAATGCACGTTTACCTTTTTAAAATGCTATAAGCCCTGGCTATATAGCTCAGCTGGTTAGAGCATTGCCCCGATATGCCGAGGTTGTGGGTTCCATCTCAGGTCAGGGTACATATAAGCAACCAATGAATGCATAAATAAGTGAAACAACAAATCGATGTTTCTCTCTTTCTCTCTCTTTCCCTTCCCCCTTTCTCAAAAAATAAAATATAATAAAATACTACTAAACTCTCCCCAAAGTTGCTGTACCATTCTACATGCCCACCACCACTGTATTAGGTTTCCATTTCTCCATATCTTCCCTAACACTTTTTAATATGTCTTTTTGATTGTAGTCATTCTTGAATGAATGAACCCTTGAAAACTGAGGTAAGATGGTACCTCAGTTTTTATTTGCATTTCCCTAATGACTAATGATACTGAGCATCTTTTCATGTACTTATTAGCCAATCGTATGTATTCTTTGGTGAAATATCTATTCAAACCTTTTCCTCATTTTTAATTGAGTTATTTGTCTTGTTACTGAGTTGTAAGAGTTATTTATATATTCTGGATACAAGACTTTTATCAGATATATAATTTGAAAATATTTTCTTGTACTCTATAACCTTTCCCTCAGTCTAGAACCTAGATTTTATACTTTAAATAGTTTAATTATCGCCATTTATTTGACTTTGTTCATGGAATACACCAAATTTGAAGCAAATTTGAATTAATGAGAAGGCATGCCTTGGTAAAACTCTGTTTCCCAAGGTTTGAAATTGAAAAGGCAATTGTGATTTTTCAGTAGCTGGTAATAATTTGGTTACTTTAGAAAGCTTGTAAAAATATATATTGACCACCAATCTGCATCGGGAGAAAAAATAAAGAAACTATATACAAGATGACTAAATAAATCCTGAGAAACCAAAGCAATACCTTACACCATCTCTACCACTGGTTTAAATTCTAGTAGCATTGAAAAATTGTTTTGCCTTGATTATCTAGGGATTGGAAATCCAAAGATAAGAACATATTTTCCAAAATGAAAAACTAAGGGTATTTTGACATAAGCATTTCTTATTCCAAAAGGAAGGTAGTAGTTCTAGAGTTTAATTTCACAACTGAAATGTAAATCATTTTAACATTTTTATCTGCATCTGTCTGATTTTTTCAATGTACAATAAAGCAGGTGGTTTAATTCAGCAAATGTTTATTGAGCACGTGTTAAATGAGGCCCAGTGCTAGGCATGAAGGGAATATAGGGATGAGAATAATTGCTCAATTGTGGTTTCCTAAATGAGGTAGCCAGTAACCTAAGTGGTGAGATGTGCAGAAAAGTTGTATGAGTCGCTACTGATAAGCTCAATTCTGTGTTCTGCTAAGTGAAGAGTAAAACTATATAAGAGGATATAAGAATAACACTATTTTTGCTTCAATTTTGGCTGAGTCTCCAAAGGAGGAGAAAACCCAGCAAATTCCAAATACATTAATGCGCCCAAGGACTGAAAAGAGAATGGAGCAAAAGTAATGTTTTTCAATCCTTAGCACATTATCTATCTTGAGGACACATAATTGGCTTCAAGGGGGAGGCTCAGCTGCACATAAGCCTCTGGGTTTGGGAGACTGATGTCTGACATTCTCAGAGACAAGTCCAAATGTTGGGAAACTTTTTTTTTCAATTATTAGTATGTTTCTTTATACATTGGGGAGGATTGAACATGTGAATATTATTATTTTACTTCGAGTTTTGAGAAAGTGGGTATATGGTTTGCTTGTTTGTTTATTCTACAAGTATTTGAATACAAATATTCAAATTTCCTCCTTCTTTACATAAAGGTTAGCACATGCACTGTACTGCATCTTGCCATTTCTACTTAATAATATATTTTAGAATTTGTAGCTCATCAGCACATAAAATACATCCTCAATCTTCTTACATTTGCACATGTTATTGTGTGCACGTATCATAATTTTATAAACAAACATAAATTGATGGACATTGGGTGATTTCCAAACTTTTAACTATTACCAAACTAAAAAAGCTACAATGAACAATCTTGCATATACATTTTCTTAAATGTGTGTATGTACGTGTGGTAGATAAATGTCCATTTTGATGCCTGTAAGAGGTTTCCAAATCTCCCCAATTTCTTAGAGATCTTACCTTTTTTTACTCTATTCGGTTATCAAAGAAACACTTGAGAGAACGAGTGACATATATGTGTCCAGAAATAGACTTCCTGGGTCCAAACTGCATGTGTAATTTTAATGAATATTGCCAAATTGCCTTTCATAAGAGATATACTATTTTCTATCAGAAATGTATATTGTGCTTGTTTCTTTACATAGAGGGCCATAGTTTTCAATGAACTCACTTGTTTTTAACTGAAAGAAAACCTCCAAAAACCCGAAAACCAGTTTTATAGTCCCTTACCCAGAATTAGGCTTTATTTTTTTTCCTTGTGTAGACAAGCTCATTTTTATAATTTGCAATCACACTAAGTCAAGTGCAAATAAGTTCTTTTCTAAACAGAGGCCTCGAGTTATTACATTTCTAAACATCTTTCCTTCTGGTTTCTGCTAAAATTTCTGTTTACATGATACGTTTTCTTTTAATTATTTCTTTTTAAAATTTTGAAATATTTGAGCCATCAGGACAGAGTGATGGTAGCTCCAAATGGAGAAATTGGCTCATATTAATACATACTATAAATTCATTCCACTTCTTTACTAAAAAAGAAGGGTCCTTTGAGGCTACAGATAATCAAATTCTATCTTTCTGTCAGAAACATTACCAGTTTATGAGATACAAAGAGCTAAATGCCCTCTCACATTTATAATTTATCTTTTTATGTTTTCTCACTTAAATAAAAATTACTTAAAATATAAAATCACTCATTTGGAAAAATGTTTTTCAGATAATTTTCCCATAAGGAAAAACATGAGAACAAGCTTGGGGATACTATTAACACAGTTTGCTTTTAAATAATGACATGAGGTTGATCAACATATAACCCCATATGAATAAGCAGAATTTGGGGTCCTATTTAGATGTAGTATTACAAGAACTACAATAACTTAGATTTTTATGGTGCTTTATAGTTTACAAAGCACTTCCAAGTATGTAATAGTTATTTCAGCTGCCATTGGTTGTATATACCAGGTATTTTGATAAACTATACACTAGAAAGTATTAGTCTCTTTTCCCCCAAGATAAGGGGAATGAAAATTCATTATTTGCTTCAGGTCTAAAAGCCAGTAAATGGTAAATCACAGAGACATGAAGTAGAATTGTGGTTGCCAGGGCCTAGAGGGAGATGGAAATAGGGAGTTATTATTTAAGGGGCACAGAGTTTTGGTTTTTCAAGATTAAAAGAGTGCAAGATCAATGGTGGTAATGGTTGCACAGCAATACGAATGTAACTAATACCACTGAACTATATACTTAAAAATGGTTAAGGTGGAAAATTTTGTTATGTGTATTTTATCACAATAAAAATGGAGGGAAAAATCCAGTGAATGGTGAAGCCTGAATTTTATTTCATTTCTAGCTAACCCTTTGTACTCAGAGCAGCTATTGTTCCCAGGTTATACAGATCAGGGACTAAGGCCCAGAAGGACTGATTTGACTCAAGTCACACAACTCTCAAGTAGCATAGGTGGATTTCAATCCAATGAAAGCGATTTTACAACTAGAAGCTAAGTAAAGGGAGTTAAAATAAAACCAAGGGCTCATCTAACCACTAAAGGGTGGGTAACCTTGGGTTAATCACTTTACCTGTCTAGGCCTCGGTTTATTCTGTTGTAAAATGAGGGGATGGATATAAATCAGAGTTTTTTTAATTCAAGTTTTTATACCATGAATTACAGTAAGAAATGTTTTATATTGACCCAGCATAAACATATACACACATCCCTTGTCCTAGGTTAGGTTTCCCAGAAGCAGACCTCAAAATAAGGATTCAAGTGAAAGTGATTTATAAAGGCTGTGTTCCCAGAAGAAACTAGTATGGGAGTAGAAGAGGCAGGGCAAAAAAGAATTGAAATCAGCCAAAGATAAGATTTCAGATGACGTCTTAGCCTTAGCCTGATCTGATGGGGAACTCAGGAGCATAAAATAAACCACAGAGTTTGACTCGCTTTGAGGCAAGAGAGCTGGACCTTCATATTCCATCCTTAGTCAATCACTGGTTACAGCCCACCCCAGTATGTTGTAACCTCTCAGGTATTTCAGCTCATGATACCTGTGGTAGCTGGTCCCCAAAGGGGGCCCCCAGTGATCCCTGTCTTGTAGTATTCACACCTTTGTATAGTTCCCTCCCAAACTGTTCCATGGTTGGTTTGTGTAACCTATGTAATACAGCAGAAGTGATGGTATGCCACTTCTGAGATTAAAATATAAAAGCCTGTGACCTCCATCTTGGATTGTTACTTTCTTTCTTGGATCACTGCCTCTGGGAGAACCAAGGTCTCATTTTACATGTAGTCCTACGAAGGGCCCCATGACATGGACTCTCATAACAAGAAACTGAGGCCTCCCAACAACCACATGAGT
Source organism: Mormoops blainvillei (assembly GCA_004026545.1). Classification (NCBI taxonomy): domain Eukaryota; kingdom Metazoa; phylum Chordata; class Mammalia; order Chiroptera; family Mormoopidae; genus Mormoops; species Mormoops blainvillei. The sequence goes on from PVJD01015815.1 coordinate 22,947, forward strand.
GAGTGTGAATGCAGTTCCTCCAGCCCCAGTCAAGGCTTGAGATGATTACAGCCCCAACTAACAGCTTTACTGAAATCTCATGAGACACCCTGACTCAGAATCAACCAGCCAACTTGCTCCTGGATTCCTGACCCTCAGAAACTGTGTAAGACAGTAAAGGTTTTGTCATTTTAAGTCACGAGGTTTTTGAAAAATTTGTTATGCAGTAAGAGATAAATAATACAAATACATTAGGCTAATGTGTCTCCACTAGCTGAAGGGTAGTTTTCTAAAGAAACTACAAGGAAGATTCTTTAGGAGAGAAGCACAAAGACACTGGGGGGAAGTCTACAATTAATAAAAGAGACCTGAGGTGATGTGGGCAGAGCATCAATAATGTCTGTGATCCCCCTAAAACAAATGTTTCATAAAATAGCACTTACCCTTATTATATTCAATACACTTTGACAGGTTCTATTTTATTATATTCTTATTTGCTTTATTAAATGCTGGAAGTGGGCCCTTAAATTGATTTCACAATTCACTAACAGGTTGTGACCTGCAGTTGAAAAACAGTGAAC
>PVJD01015816.1:0-23505 GCA_004026545.1 Mormoops blainvillei
CATCTCCCTCAGTTCTGTGAACATGACCAGCTTTCCCATGCTACTGACTAAAACAGAGTTCCTCTGTCCTGTCACTCCACCCTCCCTTTTCTCTATTGTTCTAACCACAAAAATCACCACCAAGGGTGGAGGATATTTATTAATAAAATTCAGAGTCATGCAGTGTCTATTTAGTCTGTGTTTGGCAGCAGGTCACTATCTTCAAATGGACACGGTACATGTGCATGCTCTCCTTCCAGAGTTGAGCTAAAATTCTAGCATTCTTACCTTTATGTGAACTGTGCTGGTACTGTCAAGAAATTTTAATGTTTCCAACTTGATATTTTAATGGCTTGATATTTATTAAGCAATGACTAAATTAAGAAAAGTGAGGTTTACAGACAGTAAGTATCATTCCCAAAGCCACACACAGTCATAAACTGGAGAAGCCAGAAATGGAGCCAAGGGGTCTCTCACTGCAAAGCTGCTACTCATGATATTACTCCCCTAGTGTGATCATTTACACTGAATAGATTTTAGTAAGTCAAATCACCTAATATTAATTAATTGTTTTGTAATTCAACAGACTTTAATAGTAGCATATATTTTGCTGCTCCAATGGCTCCAAAAATACACAATGTGATTTCATGACTATCACATCTATCTGTTGAATTTGTCCTATCACCAGTTACTGACTGAGGCTTTAATGATACAGAAAAGAATGACGCAGGTCTATATGCAAGAGATAAATCACCTGCCCAAGGAACTGTAAAGTACAGTAATACTGCGGGGATTAAAAGGGAAAAGAGTTCCAGTTAGAAATACCAGCAAAGGTTTTGTGGAGAACAGATATTTGAGCGGGGTGCTGAAGAATGGCGAGGAGATGGGTATAGGAGGCCAGGGGAAACAGCGTTTATGTCGAAGCCAGTGAAGTAGGATAAATTTTTAGCTTCAATGACTTTTTCTTCTTGTTGGAAAATAATCCAATCTTTGGCCTCGACTTGCTAAGACTATAGTGAGCTATGAGGGATTATTACCTTTTCTTGAAAAAAGATACATTTTTTCAAATGTGCTTCATTTTAAATTTAAAAGTACACTAAATAAATTGTGGCCAATTTTCTTTAAAAAAAAATGATAATTTCTATATGTGGCGAACATACCCTAAGGTGAACTGCAAGTCACACACCCCTACCCTTGAGTGCAGGTGGAGCCTATAACTTGTTTATAACCAATACATTACAGAAAAAGTGATAAAAAGTCACTCACTTGATTAAGTTACGGTTTATGGTAAAGATAATGGGATGTCACTACCACTATTATGTTACCTTATATATGATTCTGTCTTAGCAGAGTGTAAAGAGGCTCTCCCACTGGTTTGAGAGCTTTGAAGATGCAAAATACCACACTGGGAACTGTTTGGGCCCAGAGCCACATGGCAGAAATTTTAAGCAGCCTCTAAGGGCTGAAGGCAGCCTCCACCCAATGATGAGTAAGAAACTGGGGCCCTCGGGCCTGTTGCTGAAAGAAAAATGAACTCTGGTACCAACGTGGAAAAGTTTGGAAACAAACGCTTCCCCACTGAACCTCCAGATGAGAATGCACCCCAGCCATCACCTTAACTGCAGCCCCATGAGACGCTAAGCAGACGACCCAACTGACCTGGGCGTGGACACCTGGCCTATAGAAACTGTGAGGTCAAAAATATGTGCTGCTTTAAGCCACTAAATGTGGGGCGATTTGTCACACAGCTATAGAAAGCTAATACACTGTAGAAATCAAGAAAGCTTTTGAATGTGTGTGTGAAAATTTTGGTGTATTCACTATGTATTATTCTGCTAAATATCTTCTAAATAACTATCTTCTAAATCAACTGTGCTCATCTGAATGACTTACCTAGATCAGTGGCTAGTATCACCTGGCAAGTCTGTTAAACTACAGACTGCTGGTTCCCACACCCAGTTTCTGATTCAGTAGATTTGGGGTGAGGTTGAGAATTTGCATATCCCACAAGGTCCTGGCTGATGCTGACGTTGCTGGTTTGGGGGAGCACTATTTTGAAAACCAGCGAGCTATACTAATTTATTTTCTAAATGTTTCTATGTCAATCCACATCTCTAAAAAAGGGTTACAATCTTTACTTCTCAAATATATTTTTATCTAAAACACTGCAGCCTTTGCATTAACATCGTGTAAACATTTCCTCCTGCCCTTCATCTATCACCCATATTTCTCTTTTCTGAAGAAATAATTACAAATACATTCAGAAAATGGAACACAATGGGAATATGAAAAGGGAACTGATAAGAAAAGATATTGGACTTTTCTCAACATCTGAGCTGTAACTTGGTACTAAAGGTACTGGACTCCTAGTAAAGTAGTGGCAAAATATGAGTGGCAAAAATAATTATTGTCATCCTAACAGTTACAGCTTTTTAAAATATTGGGATTCCCTTGATGATATTTACAGTAGCTCAAGCACAATATGTTACTACTCTCTAAAACACCTTTAATAAAAAAAGGTAAATTTCAGCTTAGGAAAGTTGCTTGGCCTCCCCAAAACTAGGGGAACAGACAAGACAACCTGCAGGCCTTGCAGCTCTTCCCATGCCTTTGTAGAAAGATTGTTTTTCTTCTTTTTCTAATACAATTAAAATTTCCCTGCCTTCTCTACACAAGGTGACCACAGAGCCTGAACTGCTTTGGACAGCTGTCGTTTCGAATATGCCGTCTCACTGTAATGACATGTGTCTGAATTTTTGACTTGAAAATATGGCCATTGTATTTACATTTTTACTCTTAATAATAATACCTACAATTAGAACCAAGCTGTATATCCTTTACTGCCCCCTCCCAATGGCTAGGTCCTTGCTGACAGTTAGACATGCTTTTACACAGGAATGAAAATTGACCCTCAAACTGAAGGTGAAACATCCTTACCCAAAGCCTCAACCTCAGGGTAGTGTCCTGACATGTCCTGTCCCAGGGGCCTCTGTGCAAACGGGAAGAACAACTTATCTTCCCATTTGTCTGGCTGGTTAGAGTGGAACACCAACACTACCATACAGTCAGCCATGAAGAGCCGCAGGGTACAAAAGATAAATACACAGTAATTACAGCTCTCTGGTATTAAGTACCTATGGTGTGCCTTTATCTACACACCGAGGCAATTTGTAGTAAACGGACTCCAACTTGATCTAAAATCTGTTTCACTTCTGATCTTACCTCCAAAATCTCTCTTTGTCAGATACACTCTATTTCAGTCCAGGTACTTTATGGCTGGCTGCCAGGTATAAATTATTTTCTCTGGACACATCTCCAACCAGAATACGCCATTTGATCATGCAGATTTCTCATTCAGAGAAATGTCAAGTGCCTTTTTTTAGATGCTACTACCACATCATTTTCATTATTAGCTTCGCATTTGTTCAACCATTGTCTCCACCTCTGGGGATTATTTTTCCTCATCGAGGCAGGATCTTTAAAATCCTTAATATTTTCATATTTTTGGACCTCTTTATGTGCCATCTTATTTCTTCCTTAATTTTTAACAGACCATATTTTAGAGCAGTTTTAGATTCACAGCAGAGCTAAGGAGAAGGTACTGAGATCTCCCTGGCCCCCCCCCACACACACTGCCCCCATTACCCCCGATGATGAACCTATGTTAACACATTATTATTGCTGAGAGTCCATAGTTTATATTAGTACATTGTATGGATTTGGTCAAATGTGTAAGGTCACATATCCACCATACAGTACCACATGGAGTAGCTTCTCTGCCCTAAAAACCTTCTGGGTTCCGCTTATTCATTTCTCCTTCCCCCAAAACCCCTGGCAACTGCTGATTCGCACTGTCCTCATGGCTTTGCCTTTTCCAGAGCATCGTATAGTTGGAATCACACAGTATGCAGGCTTTTCAAATAGGCTTCTTTCGCACAGTAATGCACATTTAAGTTTTTTTCCATGTCATTTCATGGCTTTATAACTCATTTCTTTTTAGAACTGAGTAATATTCCATTATCTGGATGTACTCCAGTTTATTAATTCTGGGAGTTAATCTCCAAACCGTTAAAAATAATAACTTTCACAAGGTCCATAGGTTCATAACATTTTTTTTCCCTGGGAAAAGAATCGCTACAATACTCACAAATTGACTGGAAATGGAGAGGGTGTGTTAGTTCGGCATTTATGGAAATGCAGTACACGCTGAGCACTGTGCTAATGCTAGAAAAATGTGAATGAATAAAATGCTGTCTTTGCCCCTCGGGTTCCATGTTTGTGTCACAGGCGGTTCTTTCTCAGGTTTTACTGCCAGTGCTAGAGTTCCCAATCTCGATGAAGGGAATAGTTTGACTAGGGTAGTCTGATAATCCGAGCAGACTTTTAGACTTCACATATGCATACTCTATGCTTAAGGGGAGAAGATAAAAAAAAGGAAATGGTGTCAGACTAGTAGACTTGATCCAAGCTGGTGGAAGTGGAGAGAGAAGCGAAGAAAATGGGGCTTTTCCTGGGCCAGAATGAGGTAGGGGCACAAATTTGATTTTACTTTGGATCCACAATTTCCTAGCCTTAGTGCACTTAAGATCAGGCGAAACTTAATGACCGAATCCGAGGGATCAGATTTAACATTCCTGGGCACATACAGCAGCAAAAAAAAAAATTAATCTGGAAAAGTTTCACTCAACCTTCCTCTTCTCTCCTGTATACCAAACTTAGCATTTCCCCAAAGGCAACCAGTTCCTTGGGATTGCTGAGATCTTATGCAAAACAACATAAGTAGTTCTTGCATGGATAATGCTTTTACTACCAAAACAGTCCCGTGGAATTTTGTAAGTAGAATGTGTTCAGTTATAAAAGTTCACTGTGACAGTATCGGAATGAGAAAGGAATGAAAATAGTAAGTAGGAGGAAACTCTTTTTAATACGCACTTCTTCATGTATTAGAAATTGTGTTTTTAAAGGACATTATTAAAATCTAAATATGGAAACCTAATCTAAAATAAAATATAGGTTATTATCCTGATTCTCTTAACTGTTTTATTTTATTTTTTTAAAAGAATGCATCATTATTTGCCCAGTGTCTCTAATCTCTAAACTAATGGTATCACCACTGTCTGAACTTTCACTAATATAGAATGGGGTGCCAGATGCAGTATTAACAATGCATGGAGGTGATTCAAAAGAAATATTGAATCAGGAAACTTGGGTCCTGAGCTCTGGCTTTGATGGTGATGATGATGATGATAAGTAGTTGCTATCAATTTAGCCAGTTATTGAGCGACAGACATTATGCTAAGTGCTTTCTGTGAATTGTCTATAACGTGATCATTTCAATAGTCCCATAAGTGCTATCACCATATTGCTTTATAGATGATAAGGCTGAAGCTTAAAGAGGGCCAGCGACTTACTCAAGAATAATGAGGTAGAATCGGATTCACAGGGATGCCTGACCCCAAAGCCTCTACTGTCCTCTTTACCACCACACGACCACATCTGCCATGTCACTTAGATTCCGTGGTTGTTTCCTAGAACAGTGGAGGGGTTGGAACAAGCGACCTCTGAGGTTCCCCTTGGCTTTAACATTTTGTGAGTCCTCTGGTCCACGGGCGGCAGACCACAAGATCGGAGTGCTGTTTTGGCTCTGTCGTACGCCTTGGGAGAAATCAGAGGGGTCTGTCTGTAACCTTACGATTGTGGCGGGCTGTTGTGCGGGACCTTGTAGACGGGCCATGGTACAGAGAAACGCGAACAGTCCCTGACTGTAACAGGGACACTTCCATCCCAATGGCCCCTATTCCAGAGGTGACTGTCTCAGAGTGTGGTCCTCTGAGTTGAGAGCTGTCACAGGGGAAGGACCTTCCCTGGCTTCTGACATCTGGTTCCTCTCCCCTCCCCCCAAGCCCCTCGGCCAGCGAGAGCACAGGCAGAGAACCCCGCGGAGCTCTCAGACTTATTTTTTTTCCCCTTTGGGATTCCCCTCAATCTGGAGCAAGGACTTCTCAGTCAAAGGAAGCAAGTTCCCATATGTTACAATTTGGAAATTTCCAAAGTCCCCCTATTTATGTTGTGTTTACTTTGGAAGATCCAGGAGACATTCACAGATAAATGGAGGTCTCCTAAAGGGTGTTTTGAAAAGATTGCAAAACTGAATCACAGTGAAAGTAAAACTGCCAGCAAGCTTTTATTTTTAGGCTTCATGCCAGACCTGAACAAATAAAACAAGCAGAAAATAAACAAGAACAGCAAGTTCAAAGGTCTAGTCAGCAACCTCATTCAAACTTGATCTACAGTGGAGTGTGGAGCGACCAGCTCCAATCAAAGTTCCAAGTTTATCTTTAAGCTACTTGCTGACCTAAAATCATGGTACCTCTCGCCTATTAGAAACCGAATAAAACCAGGGGATCTATCCTTACAAGTTGAGTGGAATTTGCAGTAAAGGGGTTCCTTTTCACAGGACTGCCTAACGATAGGATAAGAAACATCATCATTAAGGTCTCTACCCAAAATCTACAGTGTCCGCATTTTCAGAAGCTTCAAATGCATTTGAACTAAATTAAATATCTGACCTAGAACTGTGCTTGTTGCCAGGGATTAAGAAATAATCGATACCTCCATAGATAAGGTATCCCTCCAGAACAGGGTAGCCTAGTGAAGTAATCATGCGTTCAAATGGATAAATGCCACTCAGTGTGACAATGAATACAGTCCATCTGTTAAACTCACAAATATTTACTGAGTGGCTATTGTGTGTCAGACACTGGGGTAGGGGCTGGGTCATGGTGATTAACAAGGCAGATGCAAGCCTGGTGTCAGAGAACCTATAATCTTGAGGGGAGACGGTTCTTACAGAGTCATTACATGAGGGTTATCACAGGAGAAGTCCTCAGTGCCAGGGGAGGACACAGAGGGCAACCAAATCTAGTCTGTGTCTCCTGGAAGGCAGAGCATGGGGTTCACATGAAGAGTTGGTCGGGTAAATGGACAAGAGCAGGTGGGAAGGTTGGGAGTCCTCCAAGTGACTTCTTTTGACTCTTATCTTCTCCTTCTCTAGGACAAATCTGGCTTCAACATTGAGCCAGAGGTCAGACAGCTTGGGTCACCTCCTCTGAGGATTAGGCAAAAGCAGGAGCTGGGAGAGTGAAACCAGCCTAGGTCAGATAAAGCAGACAGATGTGTTCAAGAGGAACTGGGTAGAGAACTCAAGAAGACTGGGGAGACCAGCAACAATTGCCATGCTGACGCGGAGCGGCCATGATCTCGTGTAGAAAGTAGTAAACGAAAACCAGCGAACTCCTGCGAATAGAAAAATCAGGTCTAGCACTATCCGCATTGCTTTCTCAGAAACCATGCAAAATAGCCGAGCACGTTAGCCAGCTGGGCAAGAAGAGCAAAGGCGGCTAACTGTCAGCGTGTGTCCACTTCGGGAAGCCAGAAGCCCAGTAGGCTTTCTCTAGGGAAGCCAGAGCAGGGTGAAATGCAGCCATTTTTTGCCTTCGTGTCCTGTTCTGGGGGCACTGGGCTTTTGTGCACTCCGCCGAACAGAAAAGTAAAGTCAGCTATTAAGTCTGGTTTTCTCTACTCTTCCTCCAGTCCAAAATGTTCCTGCTTGTCTTCCAAGACTTGCCCAGCATAAGCTTCCCAAGACCACTGAACCTCAGCAAAAGAGGCACTCACATTCCAGGTTTTGGGGGCAATATTGCTCTTTTTCTCTCTTTCTCACGTAAGACAATTATTCTTATCAAAAAGATCACACACACATACCCATGAATATAAGGAAGAAGTCGTTCTCGGAACTTGACTTTCTCACTAGCTCAGAAGCCAGCAACCTCAAACAATAGAGATGAAAACAAATAACAGTTTTCTGAACTGTCACAGTTCTCTTTAAAATTTCTTCCATTTTTGGTATCTTAGAAATATGACAGGGCTCCAATAGGGTCAGAGCTCTCCACCACCCCGCGTTTGATTTGGTTGTACAGAAATGAGCTGTACAGAGGAAGGGATCTTGGAGCCAATGGAAAAATTTTAAACTTGGGATGAAGTTAATCAAGCACATGTTACACTTGCCATTCTTCTCTGTTAAATAAAGGTCACTTCCTTCGAGATACTATTTTAAGCAAATAAGATTTTTGCAATTCTGCAAGACTGAAGTTAATTAAACAGAATAGCAAAATGGAAAACAGATGTCATAGGACGTTTTAAAAAGATTTTAATGACATTCAGCCTGTTTTCTTAAACTCATTTGCAGTTGCTATCATTCCCTGTACTAAAGTTTATGAGTCGTTGGAATGGGAGGATTTATATCAATTTCATACAACTGGCAGTTGAAGAGCTATTCAAGAAAAGTACAGTTGGGGGAGTCTTACAGAGGTTTGTTTTTTCTTTCCCCCCTCTACAAAACTTGACCAGCTCTTTTGGTTTAAACTCTTGAACTCTGTTAAATTAACATTTTCCATCTTTCAAAAGAACTTTCCCTACCACCAACTCTGACTCTAGCTTTTAATGGTTCTTTCCGGCTAGTCTCATGCTCAATTATCCCAAAAGCACCTGCTAGGTTGACTGAGAAACTTAATCTCTGTCAATTCCAGTTTGGAAAAAAAAAATCATAGCATGATGAAAGTTTTGGAGATAAAAGTCATCGTTAGCACAAATGTAGACATCCACAATTAGGTTTTGAGCATATTTTTCAACATGCTATCCAAAAGTCAAAACTATAAGATTGGACTGAAGAAATTAAACAGATCTATTTATTTTTAAAAAGTGCATTCACAAAGGGAAAATGTAGAACCATAGGAGTGACCAAACGGAGGCTACAGACAGTCTTGTCACTTTTTTTCCTTCTCTTATAATTATTTTAAAATATCTTTTAGAATGTTTCCCAGGGTTTGAAGGCCATCTGATGATACTGAGATATGTCCTCAGTAGCATTACAGAATTTGCAAGTACTTTTTATGCAGCAAGCTCAGCCTTTCTTTGGAAATGCCATGCACCATTTTTTCAAGTACCTACGGACATGGAAATTAAGGGGACGTAATGAATGATTATGCAGTTTGTTGCTTATATGGTACCCCCATGCAATCTACAAACCAAGGGTTGTTTTAAGTTGACACAATGATCTCCGCTAAATCAGGGAGATGACATAGATAAATGCCACAAGTCCGAATGAAGTCAAGGGACAAGACAAGAATTCTAATTACAGCAGTAGCAAAGAAGTTCTGAAACAGCAATCCACACAGTAGGTGGGGACACTTGTCTTGGGAAATGGCTTGCTTCTGAGGGTTTCTTTAATATGTGTAGTGGGAAGACCTGAAGCTTCTATATTAATTATCACCGAAATGAGCAAATTTCCCTGCCTGGACTTTGAAAGAATTTTATTTGTTTTCTAAGAAAACTTTATAAATTAAACTCTTTGCTCTGTAACTATTATAATTATTAATGTTGCCATTTTCAATGTGTAATATTTTAAGTATTACATATGCACATATAAAAGTAAAATGATGAAAACTGAAGGAATTGATTTGCTGTTAGCTGGAGCAGGTGTGAACATGTGGGGTGAAGAAGGATTAACATGGGGAGAAGCTGGAGGCAGAAAGGCCAGTTTAGATGTTGTGGTACTACTTGGAAATGAGATGTCCAGCCCTACAGCCGAGTGCGGGCAATAGGAATGGAAAGGTAGGGAGAACTCATATTATAGAAATACAGTTAAAATTACCAGACCTATGGACTGTTCATGATACTGGCCATGTACACGTTTCAGGTATGTGCTCTTTTCTTCCACAGAGGCTCCCTCGGACATCTTGCGTTCTTGAAGTATCATGACCATCTTGATGGTCATGGCATTTTTTCTAAGGGTGTGTCTTTTGAGAATGAGATCTTACTTATAGAAAATGACTCGGGAAGCATAACTGATTCCACACCCTGACTGATAACAAGTTTTCAGTTCTCCTTTTTCAAACCAGTTTCTGGTCACAAATCAATGAAAAATGCACAGTGAAATGGCCTTGAAAATTGAGGAACAGGACAAAGGTGATGTGGTTTAAAAATGAAAAAGAGTGGTCAGATTATTTCCATGCTTGGAATTTACTGACGCTGCCCCTCCAAGCAGACTTCATCATCCAGGAAATGCACTGGGTGACAGATGAGCCACACAGCTGCTGCTGTGTCTAGCTGGCGTGTCATGCATGTAGTGCTCAGCTGCAGCCACTGCCACGGCATCTCAGAAAGTCACGCTGTCCTTGTTCTTTGAAGTGAGAGGACTCGCCTCCCAATAAGCTCCACCCTTTTGAAGGCTTAGGAGTATGCGTTGAATTATCCCTTCTTTCTCTAATATGGTCTTGGGCTGTTTCATGACTAAGTGGTCACTTTAGACACAGGGAACAAGGAGTTCTACCAAATAGGTTCTTTCTAAATCTAGGTGTATCCGGGATTGACAAAACTGCCACACACTGGTGGATGCAACTAGAATCTCACTAAAAAAAAACACAAAACAACCAAAAACAAACAAACAAACAAAAAAAACGTAGAAAAGAGTTCAGGGAAAACAAAGTAGTACACTTTTGCTTTACCGAAGGGCACGTTGTTAACAAAGAAAATCATCTTAGGAAAGAAACTGGCATCTACCATTTGTGTGACCCATTAAGGAAAGTGAACATTGTGTACATGGAGAGAATCTATTGCAAACTCTCCACTACTCACACAGCCAACAATTTTCTTTTAATTTGCCTTAGTCTTGTTAGTGTGTTTTCTTCAGCTTCTCACTCTACAGATGTCTTCTCCATCTGGCACTCAAAAATATTGTTACTTGCATATAAATTTAAAAAAAGGAAGATCTCAAATATGTTTTACATCAACAATTTTTGGGTTATATTAAAAGTTTGAGCACCTTGTTAATTAGCCTCCATTCCACTATTTTGAGGACTACTGATAAGCACACCCAATGTTTTAGCCCCATTCATTTTACAGGTCAGGTTAAGTCAAGGTGTTTTTCTATTTTTCAAGCATAAAATCTTATGCAGCCAATATTGCAAACGTGGTCATCGCTTTACATATTCCAGTTGTGCTCTAAAAGGTACCTAAAGTTACCTTCTGAAAAATGAAGTTTTTACACACAGACAAATCCTCTTCACTCTGTTATACACAATCAGATTAAGTTCCTTCTTTTCTATCTTTGAACATTTCACACTTCATGTTAATAACCATTTACCTCCCCCCACTGTTATTTTTTCTAATGGTCTGCTTTTCTCTCCCTGTCTCTTCATCACAACTGTCAGCACATTTTTGACACTGAGGTCAGTAGTAACTGCAAGAATGAACTTGAGGGCCAGCCTTTGTGAATGTTTCTAAACATGTTGTGGCAGATGATATTCCACTGTTTGTTAGCTTCCTAACAGCCACCCTGTTCCACCCAAGTTGAATTCTGATTTTTTTTTTTCAGATAATGGATGCAGATCCTTTAAATATTGAACCCTCGGCAAGCTACAAGAATGTTATGACTGGTTTCAGCCAGTCATGTAATCCCACTCCCCTGTGCCAGAGACTCACTTTCCCATCCTTTCTTGGAACTAAAAATGGACCCAAGACACAGTTGTGGTAATGACACTTAAGGGAAAGTCTGCTGGAAAGGATTTTCTTCAGAATAAAATAAACAGAGCCTCACAAAACATTGCCTCTGCTCCATCCTTCCCATTCTGGAAACGGATGTGAGGACTTGGTATGTGAGTAGCTGAAACCTTATAACCATGAAGGAAAGGCCAGGAGACTCCCAGAGCACCCAGACATCTCTGAGCTCCTGAAACAGGCCTGGGCTGCTGACACACGTGCACTCTGTGTGTGTGTGTGTACATGTGCATATGTGTGTTTTGCCTACATATTCATAAGTATTTACAGAAAAATTAGGGGGTATATTTATTAAGGCAAATATTTTGTATAAAATATGATGCCATTTTTGAGAAAGAGAAAATTAAAGAAAAACCGAGGCAATGAATGGAGTCAAATTAAAACGTGATTACAGGCGGACTTCATAGCAGCGCTCATTCCACTGATACCATATCATCAGAGAGTTTCTGGGTCTTTCTCTGTTATCTCCCTTTGGTAAAGTTTGGGTCAACCCATGGAATATTAGCAAAATGTCCAGCTCTTAGTAGGAGTAACTTTACTTTTCACCCAGTGGTAATAAAAGGAATCCGCAAACAACGGGCAGCTGAGGAACAGGGAAAGAGAACGTCGTAATTGAAAACGCCGCACTTAATGCGCACTTTCCCAGAAGAGACGCTTGCAGCAACATCAGTGACACAGACCCAAAGCTAAAACCCACTGCTGCCATCCGAAAACCACAACCAAACCAAACCGAACCAAAACAACAAGCACATCCTTCACATAGTTTTCACCAACACGACTGTTGACTGTATCTACAATGAAGCAGCCCACCAGAAGAACCCAAAACAAGAGTACCCACTTAAAATGAAAGGAAGGAAGAGACAGAAAAATGTTTGAAACTGGAGAAAAGGAGCTTTAGAGTATGAACGGTGTTTTTGGCCCCCCACCTCCAACCTCTGACATCCTGATTCTGGTCACAATATAATAGAAATGGAAGGATTGGATCAATAAAAGAGGCAGCCTTGTTAATGTAACAATGCATTTTAATTTTACTGTAATAGGTGGTTAATATGAACAAGAGTGAGGTCTTCTTTCTTATGGCTGTTCTCCCAGGAAAGTGAAGGACCTTTTCTAAAGATCCTCCTTCCTTCTCACTGGTGGTGGGGGTGGGGGCTGGTAACGCTGTCAGGGGGAAGCACTAAATGAACTGATGGAGAGAGGCAGGGCCCCGGAGAGGAGGAGGGCAGGGGAGCAAAGACAACGAGGGAGGGGAGAGGAGGGCTTCCTGACAGCCTTTACGGAATGGGTAGTTTGTCTGTTAACGAGAGGAGTACATAACTGTTTCGACCCAACTTTTGAACTCGGTGGGGAGGCTGACTGTGTAGGAGTATAAGACATTGTTCAGGGCGATGTTTTTCTGAGTTTTCCTGGGCCTTCATACTCCCTGCCTGAAAGAACATTTCCAAGGGGCCCCGCATTGTTCTGAACATCCAAAGGTGTTTACTGGCCTAGGTGCAAACAGGAATGGAGTGACTGGCTGTCTCCAAGAAAAGGTGGCTAGATTTCCTGTCAGTTCAGATTGTTCTAGCCTTTTCCCAAACGATACATATTAAATTTCTTCTGCCTATAGTGGTTTAAGCCTTCTCTAGATTATCTCTAGATTTGTTTCCCAAGTTATTTACAATTTAGCACTGACTCTAAGTCAATCCATTACATGACAGTAGGCCAGGAAACGGGAAAATGGGAGCTTCAAGAGAATTGACCAGAAGTGTCAGAAATTCTTTGGAAACTCTGTCCCTATAATTTGGCTGAACAGGGAACTCTCCAATGCCAGGAGCTTGGATGGAAGTTCTAGGTATGTTTTACTTTGTACCTTGCTTTGTCACAGGAAGAGATGTATACAGGCCTTGGAGAATTTACAAACATCTCCCGAATGACATCCCAGTTGCTTATTAAAACAACATGCTTTTTTTCAGAGCAGAAAATGAGACAAGTATGAATTCTCAGCCTTTAGCCATCAGTGTGTACCATGTCTCACCAAATACTCCCTCCGTGGGGCTGATAACGGTTTCATGAATGACTACACATGGGAGCTTGCACAGAAGAGCAAGTTCTCTACCAACATTTTGTAGCCTTATTATCTTAACCTACCATCAGCACTCGGCCCATTTCTGACGCTCAACTCACTAGAGTTCCTATCTGTAATTTCCAGGAAGAATACGGTGATTTGAATGAAAACAAAAGCTTCCCCCAACTGGTCAGCGATTTTCTATGAATGCGTACTTTTCCCCTTATCATCTTTTTAAGGTCGAGGAAGAAAAAATGGAGAATAACAAAGGAAGTATTTTGCAAGTTTCGCAAGTTACTCATTCCAGAACCTTTCTATATGGGTGGTCAAGCAACTAAGGGTGCATTGTTACCATTCTCTTAATAATAACAAAACAACAGAAGTCATTATCAGTTGAGCATTTGTCCTGAGGAATGCTTTGTGCCAGCACATTATTTCATGTGACCACAAGCCCGTGAAGTAGGTACTGTCATAATTCCTTTTTACTGAAGAAGAAGCTGAGACTTAGGGGCACTGAGAAGTTTATCGAAGTTCCCCTAGCTTAGGGGTGGTAGAGATTCTGTCTCTGTCCTATATTGCTCTCTAAGGCTGGAAAGAATTTTCCTTTAAAAACAAGCTCCAAAGTCACAAATTTGCATTTACTTAAACATGGTGGACTGAATTGATATGTTTATTTTTGCTCCTTCCTTAAACTCTAAAAAAAAACAAATAAAAAAAATAAAAATAAAAAAATCAAGAGTAAAGGAGTGAAAAACTATATATTCCTTAGAATAAAAATTGAATGGATGACAGCCTGCAAACCAAAGGGTTGTGGTTTGATTCCCCAGTCAGGGCACATGCCTGGGTTGCCGGCCAGGTCCCCAGTAGGGGGCGCTTGAGAGGCAATAACACATTGATGCTTCTCTCTTGCCCTCCCTTCCCTTCCCTCTAAAAATAAATTTTTAAAAATCTAAAAAAAAAGAAAAAAGAAAAAAATACAACCTATATTTTTTTTGAAAAAGGTAATGGATGAGTTGTCAATGAGCAAGAGAGGAAAGTGGAAAGCCAA
Organism: Mormoops blainvillei; assembly: GCA_004026545.1. NCBI lineage: Eukaryota > Metazoa > Chordata > Mammalia > Chiroptera > Mormoopidae > Mormoops > Mormoops blainvillei. The sequence continues at coordinate 14,691 of PVJD01015816.1, forward strand.
GTGCCTATAGAAGGTGAAGTCAGCAAGGAAGCTAATTTGAGCAACTGAAACCTTGATCTCTAGATTTCTCTGAACTTGGAGGAGAGGGATAAGGCTGAATACAAAAGAACTGGTTGAAAGTTTGTAGGAAGTCAGCCAGCTCCACTCCCCAACTCCTTGGTAGCTAGTCAACCACTCCTCCTCCACCTCAAGGAGACAGGAAGCTTGTCTCATGGAGCTGTAGAGTCAGCGTAGTTTCAGATCCAGACACATGTAACATAGCACAATGAAGGTGCAAGCGAAGAGGCTGAGAATGGGGATAAGGGATTAACTGAATGTGTCTGCTGAGTGACAGCCAGCCCTTTCCCCTTGCTCAGCTCCCAAACGCTGTCTGCCAAATGAGCGTCTGCCCTGCTACCCAAGAAAGGAGGGTGAATGCCTTTCCCTGCGGAGAAGCTGATTAACCTCAAAAAAGATCTGCAGATAATAGCACTTGGGGGTTCTGCTTTAATCGTAGGTGACACCTACTAGCTGACAAATCCTAATCAATCAGAGTGTTCACTCAATTTGTTGGTGTCAGAGGTCATGAGACTTTAAAGAAAAGCTTCAAACATGAAATTTGGCCCAAATAAATAAAAAGAAAAGGAGGGACTTGAAAGAATAAAGAAAATGTAGGGGAACAGCGGTGGGTGGGTGGGGGGCGTTTGGAGGGAGAAGCTAAATTAAAACAATAATAACCAATCTCCCCTCAAGAAAACCCCTGCAATGATTAATATCTTTAAAGAGATAAAGGATATTACTGCAGTCATGAAACAGAGTACAATGTTATAAAAATTTTAGGAAGTGAGGAAGAAGCCTTGAAAAAATGGGACAGCAGAAGTAAATTCAGCAGAATATTTGGAAGACAAAGGTGAAGGGGTCTACAGAAAGCACAACAAAAACAGGCAAGACAAGAAAATCAGAACATCAGGTAGGAGTTCTGATGTCATAACAACACAGACTTCAGAGAGAACAGAGAAAATGGAGACAATTAAAAAATAATGTAAGAAATTTTCCAGAATGTATACCCATGCGTTTTTAGATAGAAAGAGCCCACTAAATAGCTATTCTTACAATGTCTGAAAATATTATATATCATAAAATTTCAGAACACTGGGGATAAAGAAAAAATTCTACGTATTTTCAGAATAAAAAGAAAAATAGTCACATGCAAAGGACCAGAAACCAGATAGGCACTGGGCCCCTCTGCAAAAACATCAGAAACTGGAACAATCTGAAGCAACTCCTTGAAAATTCTTAGGATATGTCGAAAATTCCAAATGCAGTCAGTCCATTTGGTGTGAGGATTGAATGAAAACATTTTTTTGAGACAAGTAGGGCTATGAAACAATCTTTCCTGTACGCTTTCTTTGAGAGCTACTGGGGAGCATACTTCTGGAAAATGAGAGAATAAAACAAAAAAGCCAATACGTGGCATTTAGAAATCAGGGGACCAGGGATAGGGAAGAAGCGCAAAGTGCTTTAGGATGATGGAGAACGGAAGTTCCAGACAAACAGCTGTGCACTGAGCCCAGAAAGCAGCTCGCTGAGAACTGGGGTGGGCATGGGGAGGGGGGCCTCCTGCACTTCAGGGGCACTACTTTCATGGCAGGAAAATGTTACGAGAAAAACAATGTTTAAGAAAATGAAGATGCTGACTAGCTGCATTGACAGCCCCCATGAGACTGACAAGGATATACATGGTTCAGTGTAACAAAAATGCATGACTGGAAAGATAAAAGTTGATGTACCGTAGTATCATTTTCTAAATATTTCAATAATTAATACTGGATTATTTATATGTGTTCAAAGTCTCTGAAATATTGTTTTGTGTGTGACTTAACTAATTCCTCATTTTAAAATGCCACATAAATGGGAAACATGTCCAGGTTATATAAGGAGTAGCAATAACACTTTCTGGAGGAAAAAAGTGTCTATCATGTCCACTTAGTCTAAGTGAGAGATGACAATAACTGCTTCTATTAGAATAAACATCCAACCTACTACTTGCCTTGGTCAGGCATGGAGTGAGCACCTGGCTCAAAGTGGAAGAAGCTCTTGGCTCATGACTGCGTACTGTGGTTTTTCAATGTCTATAAATTCCATGATAGTCCTATTTTACCTGTCAACAGTATACTGAAGGACACGCTAAATTCGACATGAGCCCAGAAATGAAAAGTTTATTTCCTAGAATAAGAATTGTTGATACTTACAAATTTCATGTGAAAATAGACTGTGGGGGAAATTTGACACAAGGAGAAAAAATGACCTATTGATCTGGGATTTATATCTGACTGCTCACAACCGAGTGGAAATACAGTTAGCAAGAAAAGTATGCTCTTTTCTCATGTCACCTGAAATTAATTTATTCTAGGCTACTCAGTGTATACAATTCTGGCTAATAAGGATCTGGGAGAAAGATGAATTCGAAATTTTAATTTATCCGTCTACAGGCATCTACAAAGTTGGTACAACTTTGGTCACTTCTCAGAGGACAAGCTCTTAAGAAAACGGCAACCTAACAGGCCAGCCTCCTTCCCAGCCCCTTAACATAGACTTAGCCTTGCAGGAGGGCCCCCCAAGAGCACACCACAATGACAGATGTCTCTGATCCCTCCTGGCTGGCATGAAGCCCTGGCATCCTCCTCATTCTACCCAAATCCAGACTTATATGCTTGGGGCCTGAGCTGGATCCAGGCCAGGGCCTGCTGTGCATTGCATCTCTTCCAAGACACTCCTGTAGGAGAAGACAGCTGATTAGATGAAGCGTTAGAGCCCAGCCAAAGCATGGGGTAGCACCTGGTGCAACTCTAGCAGCAATTTCAGCCGGTGTCCTCTTTTGTCCTGACCAAAAGGACCAAAGAGCATAGACAAAATTTAAAATATGCATCTTCCTCATACCATTTCACTTCCAATTTTAGTAAGAATCCCAGTTTATTTAGATTGCTTACTTCTAACACCAAGGGTATAAAACAGACCTTCACTTTATAAAGGCAATTTTTGGTCCCTTGTTAGAAAGCAAAGTAACAATATGCAAATGAGACAAATGGTCCCCTGTGTAAATCAACTTTTCAAGTAACAGGACATTCAGGAGCCATCTAATTGCTTTTAGAAACTCCTCTCTGCCAATTTTGGTAAAAAAAAAATTCTTTATTATATAGTTCTTTCCAATAAGGCAGCTGTTTAGTGTCAGAGAGTTTTAATGATGACAAAACCAAATATAATTTTGCTTTTAAAAGTAGAATAATTAGAGCCAACATGAAGTGAAATTTGCTGTGATTCTAGAATGCTTCCTTCATCATGAATAATCCTCTCCTGGAACTGTAAGACTGCTTTGTGAGAGAATAAAAATAAATGTGAACATTTTCCATTTGATTTAGAGGGTGTCCTCTGAAGAAAGCAAAGGCTGTGAAGAAAAGGCGGGCGCCAGACATAAAAACAATCACCTGGAGCAAGAAATTTACCCCTCTGGCTAAGCCTCTTTGGAAGTCCAAGCAACGAATTCTATTTTAGAAACTACAGAGAATAAGAGACACTTTTACTTTGTCCTGCATTGTACTTAGGCCATTTTTTATGGTTTTTTTTTTTTTCTGCAGAAGACATTATTGCACATAATGATACATCCTTGAAACCAGATGGCATATGAACTATTTCAACAAAGAAAGAAATGAGGACGAGAAAATATTTGTGGTCTTTCCAGAAATCTTTCACAACCTTCACATTTAATGGCAATTACTAGAAAAGCAGCAAGTTTGGAATTATAGCTGAGGCATATAATTACCTATATTTGAGCTATTTATAAACTCCTCTGAGGAAAAAAGATACTAGATAGAGGTACCTACTCTTTTTGGTTCCTGACACAGAGAGTGAAGTAAAAATATTTGTATAGTATTTTAGTGATTCAATGGTTTTACTAGCTTCATTTCAGGAGGCTCACAGCTGGAGTTCCTCAAATGCTACCTACTGTGGACACATACATCATTACACTTAAATTAAAAAAACAAAACAAAAACCGGACCTAAAGAACATCGTGAAATGGAGCAGGGCACAGAGCAAATGCGTTTTCAAGGTTTCTGAGCAGAGACGGGGTAGAGTAGTGAAGTCCAGCAAACACGGGAGGAATGCAGATACAGAAGTTAAACAAATGTCTGTATTTACTAAGGCATTTCCTTTGAGTATCGTCAAAAATCCTCAATAATCAATGTGTATTTTCACAAATGTCTTGATAAAGAAAGGGGCCAGTATTATCCTAGGAGGAACCAGAGGTCAGAAAACAGGAAACAGGTATAGCAAAGTTTGAGGTTCTGTTTGCAACAAATTTATAAGTTCCCTTTGAATAATGAAGCAAGTTCATGTGCTCACATTTGTATGTGATTTATCCAGCCATGGAAATGAAAATCTACATAGTTCCATAAAATCTACATATTTTACTGAATTAGCTTCATATGCACATTATTCTTAAAACAAAATAAAAGACTGTCTACTTCCTTGCCACATATGGAAAAGATTTTCAAAAAAACGACATCAACTCCAATGTTATCCACAAGGTTTGTAATGATAACTTTAGTCAAGGAAACCGTCATTCTTAGGTTTGTTGAGAAAATGAACAGTCTGCTTTTACACATGTAACAGAAACCAACTAAAATAAACCTCCCTGTTACAAATGTTCTCACCATTAGGAGAAGTATTAGCTTGAATGAAAAACTTACACATTCACAGAAAAAGAAAATCAATGGTAAAAAAGAACCTGACAACCTAATGCATTTCAGCCTATAATAGACAGAAATAAACTCTCTAGCAGTAAAAATTGTAGAAATGAAGTGAAAGTCAACTTATATGGATTAGAGACTCGTTAGTTGAGAATTGTTTCAAAATATATGAATATAGAAATAGGCTTTTTCAATAAAACCCCACTGAAGGTCTTAGCTCAATAGAAGAGGTTAGTAACTACAAAGTAAATCATGGTGCTGAAATAAATAAATAGGGGGCTAAAAAAGAAGTATGAGTTATACTGGAAATGGCTCTGCCAGCTTCCAACTATGAATAATCTGAGTGGCTCTTCGTGAAATGACAGCAAGTGATCCCCAGTGCTTGTTCTCTCACCTTATCTCCTTGGATGCAAACCTACAGCTTGCTTTCAGTTCTTCCTTCACCAGTCGTCCCTTAGAGTCCCTTTTCTTGATCCTTCCCACTGTTCATGAGATTCTTTAACTGTTTCTAATCAATATTCCCACTTCCTCAAACTCTTTCATTGGAAGTGCTTTTGCCCTTAACTGGAATCTGATTTCCCTTGATTAGGTTACTAACCCCACCATCGTCTCCTCTGAGTGAGGGTTCTGCATGCTCTTTGTTTATCAAAGCTACTCTTAGAACCTTTTTGCCACCATCCCTCAACATCTGCTTCTTTTTGAAGTCTGTGTGCCCCACCTATAATCACTCTCTCTCCTCTGCTTGTCACCAACAATCTTGGTATTTGCTCATTGTTCTCAATGACTTTAGTACCCAGCATTTGGTTTCCTGCCATCAACTTTGGTCATCATTCATGTTAATGTTCCCTTTAACATCTTGGTTTCATGGTTCCTTGACCACTTCCTCTACTCCTGTGACCTTAACTTCCACTTAAATTGTACATTTAAACCGATAACCTTCAATTCCTTTATCACTTGGAAAGAGTTCTTTCTTTAGATCTTGAACTTCCACAGTCAGTCATGTGGATCACCTACTGTTCCCTTTTCATACTTTCCTATCCCTTTGAGTCATTTACATTGTTGGTGTAACTTCCATTTTCTTGACCCCTTCCATTTTCTGGAGTCCTGTCTTTTTACCCTTTAAGCCCTAATCTGGTTTAATCTCCCACCCTTTCTAACCCTGCACACTGCACGGAGGCTGGCTTCAGTGATACTTCTCATGGATCAGCAAATTAAACATTATAACACCCCCATCTTGCCAGTACCACCAGCTGTATGTGTCCTTTGTTTCTCTCTTCAGGGCACTGATGATGGCTGAAATACAGTCCTGAGACCATGCTTGTTCACTGAATCGAATATGAGTTTTTGATCTCTAATTTCAAATGGGTTCTCGCTATTGCGGAAAAATACATGACTCTTTTCCCGGTGTGTCTTCTAATTTCTGGCTGTTCTCTTCTATCCTTTTCACTCTTCTTGGTCTCACAGTTACCACAACTACCCTTCCTCTGAAGGCAGATGTCATTACATAAATTTATAGATAATATCGTCATTTAAATCAGAACTGCAATCTTCCTTCACCATATTCTTTTTCCTCCTTCACCAGTTTCTGTGGGAAAGTTTTCATCCTTTCTGTGCAAGGCCTTGCATGGATTATACAATAAATATTGGTCTTGTAGATGTCTGGCTTATTTTGGGTTTTATAATAAGAAAATTATTTTATCCGTATATCACTGCTATCTTGATGCCTGAGATATATCCAATTGAAGGACTGAGAGTTTTAGCTGGTGGGGGTCGGGGGTGTTAAAAGGGAGTATTCATGGAGGAGCCAAGTCATTTTGGAGAGTCCAGGGCATTTTTCTGGGGGGGGGGGGCTCCCCAGCATGGGTTCTAAAAACCCAGAGGGAACCCTGAAGTCATTGGCTTCCAGGATAAGTGAGGCGCTCCAAGAGAGAAGGTGAGGGTATTCAGTGCCAGAACATTCCGCTTCCAACTGTGCTAAAAACTGAGCTTGGTTACTGTTATTTTTATCAGGGAGCACCCAAGATGAAAAGCAAAATGAGCCGACGTTCTATGGAGGAGGAAGGATGAAAGGGAGGGGTCAAAAGTACTTCTTTGAAAACAAGATTGTACTTTGTAATTACAAAAACCATAAACACTATTGTTGAAAGGTTGGTTAACAGAAAAAACAGTCTGCTCAAAATTCTACCACTCAGAGAACCACAGGTAACATACTGGTATATTTCCTTCTAAATGTATAATACTCATCTTAGTTGGTTAAAATATTTTATTGATTTTTTCATAAAGCTGGCAGTATTAAGCTGCATATATTATTTTATCTCTAATTTTTTTCTTAACACTGTTATTAATATTTCGACATCATATTCATAGCATTACCTCTAAGCATATTGCTCAAATGTGGCTCCATCTTATTCCTGAGCTGAGCCCCTCACCCCCAAAATTAAAAGGCGGCTGCTCAGCACAGACTACTTTTTTCAGCTTGCTTTAAAATCACCAAAGGAGCTCTCATGCTTTTTTAGGCAAACAGAGATAGAAATGTGGAAGGAATGCGGAGTCATTGTGGACACTTTCATAGAATGCACCAAATATTTGAGATGTACCTATAGCATCTCTTGTAGATGGCTGAACATTACCTAGAATATAGACATGGTACCCGCAAGAATTTCCACCTCTGTTTTACACACTGAATAAGACCATTAGCAATAAGAATACAGACTCCACTTTCTTCTGGAAATGTAATTAGAACATTAGATTCACCAAGAGACTAGCATAGCAAAGCACTATTATCCTAATATCGAAGAATGTGACACTGTGGCAGAGCCAGTATTTACATGAAACAGTCGTGAGGAAGAATACATCAAAATGTTATTTCCCACTTAAAAGCTTCATGTTTCAGGAAGTCCCTTGATTGGACTTTCCATTTCAGGGAGGGGTTGTTTTCAAAGTGATCCGACACCAACACTGTTAATTCGACGTCCTCATCATATTATATTTATGAAGAGCCCATATCCACATGGCCAGGTGCTTCAGAATTAAGGCCATAATTGTACCTACACTGCTCATTTAACATTCTCCAATGTGTTCGGTGAGAGAGTATATATGTGTGTGTGTGACTGTATAAGAACAAACTTTTAAATACCACTTTTTGCCCTAATATTATTTTGAAGGCCCCTCTGGTCCCATAGTTTGCACTCTCACTGCTACTAAATTGCTTTGTGATTTGACTAGTCAGCAGATAACGAAAATCACTGAAGGAGAAATGGGAGCTGGTACCTAAGCTTTCTGAATGAAAAGCAGAATGGTTTATCTTCCAAACATTACTTGGGAAGACAAGGCAATTCGCTGCACTGAATCTAATTTAGGAGTGGGTCATTCTACAAAGTTTGTGTGATGTTAAAAGATGTGTAGAATTTTGTGTGTATATTCTTGCCAAAGTGATCTTAGAGATCACTGGATTATAAATTATTCAAAGATAATGCTTTTGTTTTTTGCAACCTCTGTGCCCTCAGCACCCAGCATTACCCAACACTCGGTAGACACTCAACGGAGAGTGAAGGCATGAAAAGTGTGCTAGGTTTCTAAGTACATATAAATACTTATGTACACTTACGGACCTCTTCGCAGCTGCCTGGTGATTAAATTTCTTTGACTTTTGTTACTTATTTTGCCCCGAGTTGTTTTGCTTATCATCTTTTGCCTTTGCGTTTGTGTGTATGTAAGTTGAAATCTGCCAGGTAAAGTTTATGCTAGAATGGAACCCAGGAAACCATTTGTATTGTAACATCAAACAGTAATCTAGTGAATTCTTGAACCCTAAGTAGTAGAGGTTAAAGGATGGAAAACGTTCAACTCTCTAAGTCACACTGACCAAGTCCCACATTGGAGTCAGAGTGGCCATCTGTCCAACATAAACAGGACAGGAAGGGAGTAGCACAGAAGCTCTCAGCCCTTGTCCCAGAGTCTGGCCAGTGATGGGGGTGTTAGCATGTCGAGTACACACACCTTGAAATAGTTTGATTGTACTGTGGCCAACTGACATGGCAAGTACTTACTAGAGAGTGATAATGTCCTGCACCTTCCAAATGTCTCGT
>PVJD01015817.1:0-23509 GCA_004026545.1 Mormoops blainvillei
ACGTGGTTCCCTCTGCCCCACGAACGCCCGCTGCCCTGTGCCCTGGCTCTGCGTCAGCATTCATGTAGCACCTACTACACGCTGGGCACTGCGGAGAGGTCAGCTCGTGAATCTGCTGCCAGCCACCCCAGGTAGGAGACCAAAAGGAAGTTCAGAGATGCGTCCACTTGGCAAAGGGCCCCCGGCAAGCACGGCTGGCTTTGTCCACTGCGCTGCTCTGCCTGGAGGGCAGGGCACGGGTGGGGGTGGGGGTGGGGGGCGGATGTCTGACCACCTGCAGCATTCGTGCTGAAAGCCAGTTCTATCCAGTGGCCTCCAAGAGAGGTTAACACAGAGGATGAGACAAAAACTCTTAAAGAGGCCTCCTCTAATTTGGTCAAATGAATATCTTATTATAACACTCTTACTGTTGGAAGAAGAGTCAGATAGAAAACTCCACATTGGAGGCCTGGACTGCCTTCCAGTGGGGCACAGAATGAGGGCAGCCCGGGGTGATCTGGGGACCCCGGGAGTGCGGCCACCAGGGACTGGGGCTGAGCCACAGTGCGCATTCTGCCCCATCCACCCGGGACACGTAATGTGTTTTGGGGAGATGTGGATCCCAGACCGGGGGTAGTAGCCCTGGTAAGTCTAAGGCAGGGGTTTCAACCCTGGCCCTATTAACATTTGGGGCCATATTATTTGTTGTGGGGACTGTCCTATGCGTTGTGGGATGCTTAGCAGCATCCCCCAAGTTGTGACAACCACAAATGTTTCTACACATGGCCAAAATGTCCCTTGGGGGAAAACTCACCCCCTCTGTTGAGAACCACTGGTCTAAGGGGAAAGCCCACCCCTTGCCAAATGAGTGGGACCTACTTCTGACCAATGAATTGTGAGGAAGGGTTGGCTTGTGAATTCTTAGGATGTTCTCGTTGGTTTCATAGAGCGAAGGGGAGCAGGTTCTTCCTCTCCCATTGGATGTGAACAAGGGAGCACACTGCTTCGGTAGGTTACTGGCAGCCATCTTGTGACCATGAGGACAAGCACTCTTTTTTGCTTTGGCTCCTGGGAAGCTCAGAGCTCCCTTCTGCATGCCTACCAGACATGTGGCGTTGCAACCTCACCTGGTTGTCCCTTCCCTTCCCAGTTGCCATTTTCCCATTTGACACTTTCTTTCCCATCCATTTATTTCACATCATCTCTCAGTAATGAGATAAAGGGTCTTTCACTTCCTGTGCACTGTGATTTTGTGCAAGTCACCTAACCTCTCTGTCCTCAAGTTCCTGCATCCGTAAAACGGTGCCCACCTCACCATGGGGGGTCACATGCGTTAATAAAGGCCTGGCACACAATTAGCGCTCAATGAAATGTTATTACTTTTATTACGCAGTTTACGTGAGCCCACTGAAATCCTCTGAAGAATACATAAACGTCCCGTCATCACCACGATGGTCCTCCAGGGTGCCCCCTCTCCAGACCTGAGCCCACCCTGGTGAGGTCTCAGGCCGGGCCAGCCTCCCGCCTCCCCTCACTGGACAGGAGGCTCCGGCGTGCGCCATGAGGGCCCCACGCCGGCCCTGCCCGCTGCGCGTGGCCCACCCACCTTGGCTGTCCAGGCCAATGTCCATGACGCCGTGCTTGACCTTCATGTGCCGGCTCAGGTTGCCCTTGAGGTTAAACTTGCTGGAGCAGTAGGGGCACTTGAAGGGCTTGCTGCCCGCGTGCAGGTGCATGTGGCCCAGCAGGTTGTACATGCGGTTGAAGGACTTGCCGCACACCTGGAATACACCCCGTGCATTCCATCAGCCCACAGGAAGCCTGCCCACTCCCACCTCCACGGCTGGGCTGCAGCCCCACTCGCTATGGACAGTACTCATTTTCTTCTTTCCTGTGTGACCCCAGAGGGCCAAGAGGCAGAGGACGGAGCCTCCTCGCTGGTCACTGTTTCTGTGGGCCGCCCCACAGTCCCTGGGCTGGAGCGGTCGGTCAGAAACCCAGGGCTCGGATCTCCGATTCACCGAGTCCCGGGCCTGGGCCCTTTCCCGGTGTTTCTGCCCCACGGCCCCCACTCTCAAACACCAAGCTTCAGCCGCCTGTGGGATCCAAACCCCCACTGCCCACTGCAACTCCCCAAAGCCCAGGCAGTTTCCCTCAACCAAGCTGACGATATGCATTACATACAGGCTTGCCTGTACCGGCCAGGCCACCCGGGGGACAGTCCCACCTTGGGGCCCGATGGCCGCTTACCTTGCACTTGAATGGCTTCACTGGTGAGTGTACAATCATGTGGGTCTTAAGGGTCTGCTTCTGCACGAAGGTCTTGAAGCAGATGTGGCACTGGTAGGGCCGGACGCTGGTGTGGATCAGCATGTGACGCTTCATGTTTGCCTGCAGCGTGAACTCCCGGCCACACACCTCGCACTTGAACTCCTTCACGCCCTGTGGGGGTGGGGGCGGGGGCAAGGGTCAGGGCCGGAGCATCTGTACAGCCTCTGGGAAACGACTTCCTGCGGGTGTTCCAAATAAGTTCCATTTGTTTAAAACCATTGGGAGAGCCCCCTCCAGGGCAGGGCCTCCTACTCCAGGAAGCCTTCCGGTATTAGGCAGCGATTGGCTGGGCCGCCTTGTTCCTACCTACTCACCTGCTGCCTCCTGCTCACCAGGCAAACGTTTTAGTTCGTTTGTTTGTTTGTTCATTCATTCATTCAGTGGTCATTCATTCATTCAGTGATCACTCATTCATTCATTCATTCAGTGATCATTCATTCATTCATTCAGTGGTCATTCATTCATTCATTCATTCAGTGATCATTCATTCATTCATTCATTCAGTGACCATTTACCAGGCACGTGCTACAAACCAGCACCACAACAGGCAGGAGGAGCCTGTGGCCAGGAAGACCCAGCTTTAGCCTGGTGGCCGTGGATTATTTCCTCACATCCAAGATGTGTCTATGCTTTCCCGCTCAGCGGTCTTTTCTGTTCACAGACCCCTTCGACAATGTGATTCGAGGTATGGACACCTGGGAACAATGACACTCGGGTCTGTGTGGAATTCAGACTTCTCAAACTCGGAGCCCATCCCTGACCCCCGAGAGAGAGTTTTCCAACCGTCCTGGCAATAAGGACCATGTGTGATTCTTGCTGAACCAACAGCCACGTGGGCTGCTCCCTGGAGATTCCCATTCGGTGGGATTTGGGGTCTCAGCAGGTTCCCTAGGAAATTCTTGTTATTGATGGGGCTTGGGACACTCAGCGCCAGGAGACAAAGTCTCCAGGGAAAACCCTCTGGTTGGGACTGTCTACATGCTTTGCCATGGTCTGGACGTGGCCCCAGAGCAGGACAAGGTGCTGTGGGCACAGGGGGTCCCCTTCATTGTCTGGAGGAAAATGTTAGGACAAAACTCGGGACCTGAACTCTTTGCGAGTAGAATCCCAGTGGGACAGACACATTTCTGTGGTCACAACTGCTAGGCCAGCTGCTGCTGGTTACAAAGTGTCCTGTCGTAATTGAATGGTTCCTGTGTCTATTTCTCTTAGCAGGCGGGGTGTGTCTCGGGTCTTCTAGACTCACTGAGACTTGAAGACGTGTGTGACCACCAGGGGGCCCTGCCCTTCGGGGGTACAGCCTGCAAGTGCCGAGCACATTGTACAAATTTAGGCTGACGAGAGGAATGTTTCCAATTGGATTAGCCTTTGATTTTTGGCTTTCGGCTTTTCTTCACTGCATTATTTATCTTTTAACACTTTGCAGACAGGTGGGGAGTTTCAGCAAGGGAGAAAGATGGCAAATATATAGCCCGTGAACTTATCACTCTTCACTCTCACTCCCCGCAGACACTCACAATCTGCCGTCTGGTTTGTTCTTTAAGCACATACCGGATTTAGGGCTGAGCCCAGATTCTGCTGCAGAATCCTTCTTAACGTGATGCTCTTGGCAGCTACACCAATCGAGAGCAGGAGAACATGGCCCAAGCCTACAAATCCTTTCTGCTGTAGCAGAAAACGTCCCCGTGCCGGGCGGGCTGGGTCCTTGGCCTGGCACGCTGTCGCTCCCCCGTTACTGCAGCGTCCACGGCGAGAGGCAAGGACACCAGTTCAACCTGGGGCATCTCTCAGGCCACCACTACAAAGAGAGGAAGCCGTCTGCACTCTGCTTCAAGGCGTGCGGTTGGCTGGATTGGGGGTGGAAACCAGGGGGGCTGGCCAAGTGCCAGAGTGGGACTGCAGGACCTGAGAGATCTCGTTCCACCTGCCTGGACATCAGGGCCTCTCAGGGGAGCTGATGCTGGCTGAAAGGCGGGGCAGTGACTGGCCTGAGGGGAGTGGGAGGGAGGGAGGGGAAGAGGACCAAGATTGGGTCTAAAGACATAGTGAGTGAGAAAGATACGGCCTTATCTCCTCTCCACAAACCACTTTGCCACTTTGGCCGTATCGAGACCCAGCTATACTCTTCCACAACATTTTTTCCTTAATGTAGTCCCTTTTACATGAAATGTATTTAGCATTTTCCTAAAGGGAAGTCGCAGGTTTTGACATACTTTGTTAATGAGGAACAAAGGCACCCATCTGTATGTCCGACCGTCTGGTCTGTCCATCCCTCTCGACCATAAAGCAGGGAGGGAAGGCAGACTCCGCGATCCCCCCGGCTGTGTTCCCCGGGTCCTGCGCCGGGTTCCTCAAATGTTTCATTCAAAAAAAAAGAAAGTAAGTAAGTCCGGACTTAAGTAAGTCCGGTTTCACTATTTAAAAGACAACTAATCTCAATTGTGTATTTTTTGGTAAATGTCACTATCAAAATAAGAACTGTTCACCTGTGAGCCATCTCTGTTTTGCCCTAAACAATCTTACCCAGCACTTCGGGAGGCACGGGGTGAAGGGCAGGAGCGGGCGGAGCCCCGGCCCAGGCCGAGCCCCTGGGGGTGGCGGAGGGGCACACAGGGACGCGCTGGGCGGCAGCCGTACCTTGTGGGTGAGCGAGTGCTGCTTGAGGTGGTGGATCTGGCTGAACTCCATGCCACACTCGGTGCACACGAATGGCCGCACGTTCTGGTGCTTGAGCATGTGGTTCTGCAGCTGGCTACGGTAGTGGAAGGACTTGTCGCACTCGAGGCACTGGTAGAGGGTGGGGCCCTGGTGGGAGGCCAGGTGGCGCTTGAGCTGGGTCAGGGTGGAAAAGTCCAGGCCGCACTCGACACAGACGTGGCAGCGGCCGCTCTCGTGCTTCACCTCGTGGGCCTTGAGCTCGCTGGGGTAGGCGAAGCCACGGCCGCAGAAGTGGCAGCTGTAGGGCTTGACCTCCGAGTGCAGGAGCATGTGGCGCTTGAGGTGGCTGGTCTGTGTGAAGGCCTTGTGGCACACCTGGCACTTGTGGGGCCGGGTGCCCTGGTGCGTCAGCAGGTGCGTCTGCAGGTGGCTGGGCTGCTTGAAGAGCTTGCTGCAGTGGGGGCACGAGTGCGGCTTGATGCCGTTGTGGCCCAGGATGTGCGTCACCAGGTTGTACTTCGAGGTGTAGGACTTCTCGCACATGCGGCACTGCCAGCGTTTCTGGCGGTCGCCTGCCTCCACCAGGTAGGAGTCGTCGATCTGCACGTTGATGTCCAGCCGGTCCAGCTGGGCCTTCTTGTGGCGCTCTGCCGTGGAGCCCGCCGCGTCCGCCTCGAACTCGCCTGCCTCTTGCCACACGAAGCCCTGCTCTGGCTTCACGGGCTCGGGGGACTCCATGGCGGGGACCTCGGGGTCGCTCAGCGGCGCTAGCGGGGGCGGCTCGAAGCCACACTCCACCGGCAAGGCCTCAGGCCCCGGCAGTGCCATGCCAGGCTCCGGGAAGCCATCCCGGGCCGGGTCGGAGAAGTGGGGGTCGTAGGGGGCCGCGTCCAGCTCCGGCCGCGGGGCGCGGGGCAGGGGCCGCAGCGTCCGGGGCTTGCGGCTGAAGGCGCTGAGGTCGATCATCTTGACGGCACTGCTCTGCACCAGCGACTCGCAGCTGCTGCCTGTCACCTCGGCCGGTGCCTCCGCTGGACCTGCGTCCTTGTCGTCGCCTGGCACAGATACCTCGTAGACCTCCTGTTCCTCCTCCTCCTCCACCTTCTCAAACTTGACCTTGGGCACCAGCCGCACGGGTGGCCGCGTCTTCCGCCGGGTGTGCTTCTCGAAGGCCGCCTCCACCTCCAGCACCTCCTCCTCCACCGGCTCTTCCAGGGCCCGCCCGTTGCAGGCCAGCTGGTAGACGTCGGGGCCCGGGGGCCCGGGCGCCCCCATGGAGGCCCCGGACAGCTCGGGCCCCAGGTCCGGGTAGAAGGCTTCGGCGCTTATGGTGGCTCCGAAGAGCTCATTTTCTGAGACCAGGCCCAGCACGGCAGCCTGAGCCAAGGACAGCACCACCACAGCGTCCGTCTGTGTCCCTGAGTCCATGAAGCCCTCCATCCCTGGGCGGTTGGCTAGGAGGGCATCGCTGTGGGGGAGGGGAGAAGGGGGCATTAGTACTGCAGGCTCATTGCTGCACAGACAGACAGACAGACACATACAGTCAGCAAGGGATCGGCTAATTTGGGGCATGTGGGTCCCTGGCGTTTGTACTCCTGCCTTGGGTACAGGGCACACGTAATTACAGGGAGCAGTGGCCCGCCCCCCTGCATCGCTGCCCATCTCCGCCATCTCCCCGTGGGATCCTGGGCAAGGCCCCCCACCCCTGCCCTGTGGCCTCAGCCTTCCCATCTGTAAAACAGGGAGGTCGAGAGGTTCTCAAACCACGTTCTGCATGCCCTTCTGATTCAAAACTCACAAAAATTACAGATTCCTTTATTTTTAAAAGCCGATTTTAGAAAACCCATCTACACCTCATTCCAATGCATTCAGTGGCCCCACTGGCTTTGTTGCCAAGGTGATTAATTTTGCACAGGCCTTGAGACCACAGTGAGGTGTTAAACAACTGTCACCGTGTGTAACAGCCTGTCCATATGAATGAGGGGCTTTGGTTTTGCAAAGAATACCCTGTTGGGCAAAAACAAGGCAACACGCAAAAATAAATTAGGGCCAAGGCCAACCTCAGATGGTGGCTCCCACCGGTCACCCCGATGCTAAATGACGGGTCCCCCCACAGGTCATGGTTCTTGGTTTGCTAAATGTTACGCACTTAAATATCTAGATGTACACCGATTAAAAATATAGCTCTTTTTCTGATTTGCAGATTGGAATTCCATGTAAGATATGATTTGAACGATGGGCTCAGCAAAGGCTGACCTGTTTGTGGCAACTCAGAAATGAAGGCACTGGCCCCCCAGCTTCTCAGCCACCCTCTCTGATCTAACAGGTTCTTAAAAATGCCAACGCGCCCACCTGTCCAGGTCCAAACCCCTGAGCGCTCGGGCGTCCTGCCTTCCCACGGGTGCCGTGTGTGGCCCCACCTTGCCCACGGGGCCCCCACCCTTGGCACCCTTTTCCAACCCTGCTGGGCTCCTGGCTCCTCCCACCAGCAGCCTCCCAAGCTGCTCTCAAATTCCACCTGTTCCTAGGGTTTCACTGCCCTCCCTGCCGGCCCATGCCCTCTGCGGGCGGTGGCTCGCAGGGAGCAGTGCCCGGATGTGGGAGGGCCTCCTCTGGGGCCTGTGCTGGAGGCTCAGTCGAAGCCCCCACTCCCAGCTCGGGGCCTGGCACCCGGGAGCTGTGCCACAGGAAGGAGGATATTCCTGGGGTGACTCCTGCCTGCCTCGCCCGCTCCCCCCAACAGGGCCACCATTGGCGCCTGGCCCAGCAGCAGCCCTTCCTCAGGAAACAGGCTCTGGCGTCTCCCCCCCGCCCCCCAACCCCCTACAGGCCAGCGGAGCCTCCCCTTCCTGAAGTCGGCTAAAAATAAAATACCCCAGACAGGAATTTAGCCTCCTTGACACGGAATCTAAAGACTTAACCATTAAGCCTAAAGTGGGGCTCTCGGGGAAGGGGTCAGATGGAAAGAACCTCTGCCTCGGGGCTCCAGCCCCTCTGAAACAGGCTGGAGAGGCCCACCCCCAACCCCGCTGCAAAGCCGGGCAACTTAGCCTCGAGTCCCAGCTGTCGCATACAAGTGACTTGGCACGGTCACTTCGAAGTCACTTCTGGGTCTCAGTCTCCCCGTCTGAAAATGGGGATGAAAGCCCCCCTCCCCCTGGAAGGGCTGTGAGGGTCCAGGTTGTAACTTCGGTGGCGGAGCTTGGTTCCTTGCAAAGCCTTCACAGATATGAAGCAGCACTGTAATAAGCTCCCTAGATCTCTGGAAGGAGCCTTTTCTGACGAAAGCCACCAAACTGAGTGATCTCTCCATTCCGGGGCCCCTGGTGTAGCAAAGGTTTGGGTGACTGCAGACAAACGTCTAGAAACGGGGCGCTCATCCGTTCATTCGGGCAACAAATACTATTTGCTAAATCCCTGTCCTGGGCTGGGCCCTCTGCTTAAGGGATGCAGGCGGTGAGGTGGGGGCCCCAAAGGGGACTCCTGTGCCCACCCCAGCCACTCCGTGGGGCCGTCACTGTCTCTGGTCACAGCGACCAGTCTAACACAGCGCCCAGCAGCTCCTGGGGCAGCCCTCATGTCTACTGTGGGTTTGAGCAGACAACAAGCTCAGCTTTTTTTTTCTAGACTTCCTCATTGGCAGGGCCAGTGGTGGGGGAGGGGGCGGGAGGAAATGACCCTCAACAGCAGATTCTGTGCTGGGGACTTGGCTCTGAGTTCCGAGTTCAAATTTGCACTAGGCCCTTTTGTAGCCCGAGGACATCCCCTCGCATCAAGTCTCAGTTTCCTCGTCTCTATGGGCCAGGTCCCCCAATGCGCAGAGGAGTGAGGAGACAAAATGAGGTCAGTGTGAGGCCAGTCCCCTTCGCTGACCTTTCCCCCTGGGCCCCAGTACCTGGCACCGCCCCTCTCCTGGCAACCACCTCCAGGGAACGGAGGCAAAGACAAACATAGCTCTACCAGCAGATGAGCCAGTGACAAAGCCAGCCAGCGCCTACCCGTGGGGGACCAGGGCCCATGTCTGGAGTGGTCCCCTCCGGGGAGGGTAGTCGTGTAATTGACTGTCTCTGTTAGGAGGGAACATCTAAGAGTGAAAGGGCTGCTCCTAACGAGGATACTAGGACCCCCTGCACAAACCAAGCCTGCCCTCTGCCAACCTTCCTCCGGTGACAGGCAGGTGGCAGTGACTTTGGGGCTGAGGATGAGAGAGTGTCTCTATATGTTAGGAGCTTATCCCTGGGTGTAAAACGGGACGTGCCTATGGCCTTACTCTTGAGGGACTGGTGCCCACGTCGGGGGGAGGTGACACAGAGCTGCCAATCGCCGGCCACTGACATGAGTAGCAGAGCAGGCTTTCCACTACTGAGTGTGCCAGCCAAGCGAGCCACTCAGAGATGACACCACACCACGGGGTGAGGGCGAGGGTGGTGTGTGCCCCCCGTCACAGCCCAGGGACCGGGGGCCTACTCAAGTGCTCCGGAGGGCGCGGGCAGAGCGGGGTCTGCACCAGGCCTATCTGGCTCTGCAGCCTGGCCCTGTCGTCACCTGTGCGCCCTGGGAGTGCACAGTCCGGCCGGGCGCCCAGCCTCGGCTCCCAGGGGCTGCCCTCTCCCCTCGGGCAGACGGCCCTGCATCCACGCCGCTCTGGGCGGGGGCAGCCAGGCAGCCACGCGTGTGTGTGTGCATGTGAAGAGGGCTCTGCTTGCCAAGACAGGCCACAAGAACACAGGCGGAGGGCCTCCAACTTGCCGGCATTCCGCCTGCGTGTTCTCTCCGTCACACGTGGAAGTGGCTGGTGGGAAGCTGGGGGCTCTGCAGCCTTCGGTCACACTTCCTCCCGGGCCACCTTTTGGATCCCCCACTCACCCCCCATCTGGCTCCTTCTCACAGGCGACAACGCCCCTGTTTTAGGCCCTGGAGAGCCTGCCACATTCTGCCCCCGACCTCCCCACCGCGCACCAGGGCCTGCTGTCTGTCCTCTGCCTGGGGCCCCCTGTGGCACCTCCGTCCTCAGGGCGCGGCCTCTGCCCACCCCTCCCCACCAAGGGTGCTGTGGGCTCGGAACGAGAGCTCTGCTCGACGCCCAGGGGAAGGGGAGCTCGGACTGGCCCTTGGCTGAGAGGTGAGGGGCGTCCATCAGACGCAGCTCGGCCTCCTAGCAGGGCGCCCAGTGTCCCCAGGGCGCAGAGAATGGCAAAGGCCGGGAAACAGAGGAAACAGAACAGGCGCCTGATTATGGTTTAGAGACCTGGGCCGGGAATGGGGGAAGGGAGGCCACAGCAGAGGGGGAGGGAGGGAGGGAGGGAGAGGCTGTGGAGGCCAAGAAACAAAAGCAGAGGGGGAGGGGAGGAGAGAGTGGAGAGCGAGGAAAGGTCTTGTGGTGAGACCCCCAGCCCAGGGCTGCCCTGTTTCTCAGGGCTCAGCATCGCGTGCCCCCCTCCCACCAGGGGCCTGAGGGCCGGCGGCCCCTGGGGCGGGGCCAGAGGCTCCGTCAGGGCTGAGGCCCAAGCAGAAAGCCTCCCCCACCCAGGCAGGGCCCCAGAACTGGCTGCTACTTCCTCTCCTGCTATAAACACTGACGAGCACTTGTCAAATGAATTAATGACTTGCGCTGCGACCCTGGACACCTCACCTGACCCATCAGGTCTCAGCTGGTGATGGCCCCTCCTCTCACTGAAACCCCTGCAGGCACCCCTGCCCTGACAGCAGGGGAGGGCTGGGAACCTGGTGTGTGTGTGGGGGGGGGGGCAGCGCGGGGGTCCCAGGAAGGTGGACAGTGGGGCAGAGCCTGGGTGGAGAGTACTCTGGGGCTGGCCAGCCTTGGGGCCGGCAGGACAGGAATCATTTTGAAGGCGGACCGACGGGCCTTGCCTGTTCTTTGACTAACTCCCACCAGCAACTGCAGATGTAGGAAGTGCCGGGGCCTCTGCCAATCCAGCCTTGGGATGTCACCAGGCACATGATCATAGAGGTGCTTTGACAGCTGCTCTGGAGGACCTAGCAGGTGTCGGGCTGCTGCTGGGAGGGCAGGGTGGCCCCTCACGTTGGCTCTGGATCCCCAGGCGGCCCAGAGGCTGCCACCTTCAGTTCTACAACCGAAGCACCGATTCGACACACATTTACCGGGTACCTACTAGGTGCTGGGGTGCTGGTCTTGGCTGTGGGGATATCGCAGGGACCAAAATGAGGTTCTCACCCTCAGGGTGCTGCCCGGAGCGGGCTCAGCCAACAATCGAGAGGCAGGGGGTGTGGGAGGGAGGTCAGGGTGCAGCAGAGCCAGGCGCAGAGCTTCCTGCTCCTTGGTCGGTCACTCAGAGCCTCTGGGGTCAGCCTCTGGCTTCCCTTTCTGCCCTGTCCCCAGCTGTCCTGTTGGTGTGCGTGTGTGCGTGTGTGAGTCACTGGGCCCTTTGTCCCCCAGGAGCCTGAGGCTCCCAGAGACGGTGAACCTGGAGTGGGCAGGGCAGGAACCGGGGCGCCCCGCAAGAGGAAAGGAAGTCCCAGGTGTGGACACATCTGTAAAACCACCCGTGGGACTCCCACGTGCAGCAACGCCACCCCACCCGCTTTGTCTCCTCACCACAGACTGAAAGGCAAACGCTGCTCATGTCCCCAGACAGGAAGAGGAAGTGAAAGCAAAAGCTGGAGGCTTGTGCAAACCTCAGTCTCACTTCTGCAGTGGAAGGGGTGGGGTGGGGGGGCGCCCAGCACCCAGGGGGAGGGTGTGAGTCTCTTTCTTAGAGGACTCTCTGCCTCGGCTTCCCCTTTTCTCTTGGACAGGCCTGCTGAGCCGCCCATGCAATGCCACTCTCCCACATGCCACGCGGGGGCCTGATGCTCTTTGTGCCCCAAGGAAGGGAAGAGACGGGTCCAAGGCCACACAGTGAGATGGTGAAGCCAGGGCTAGAATGGTCACCCTCAGCCCTATGTCCCGTAGGGTGAAGTTCCCCAGCCAGGCTCCCCCTGAACCTCCATTAAGATTCCTGCCCCTCTGTACCCTGCAAGGCTGTTCCCCGCCTCAGGGCCTTTGCACAGGCTAATCCCTCTGCCGGGACTGCCCTTCCCTGCAGTGGGTGAGTACTCTAACACCGGAGAATTGGGTGCAGCCTCTGGAGTAGGGCAAGGGCGTCTTCCACAGCCTGGGAACGGTGGGTTAATGTCCTGTGGGACTTGGCTAGGCTGTGGTGCCCAGTGGTTTGGTCAAACACTCATCTAGGTGTTGCCCTGTGCTACTATTACGTAGATGTGATTAACCCCTGCAACCCGGTGACTTCAAGGAACACAGGTCACCCTTCTTCACGCGGGCAGGTCTCTTCCAATTAGTCGAAGCTTTAAGAGGAAAAATGGAAATCTCCCAGAGAAGAAGGAATTCTGCCTCGAGACTGCACCCCAGAAACCTTGCCCGCGTTTCCAGCCTGCCCTGCAGATTTCGGACTTGCCAGCCCCCACAATCACGGGAGCCAATTCCTTAAAATAAATCTCTCTCTCTCTCTCTGTGTATGTATATCCTACTGTTTCTATTTCTCTAGAGAAAACCGATACAGTCCCACCGATTCAAAACTGTATCCGTTTACGGGTCACTGGAGAGCAGAGTGGGCCCTACTGGAAGGAAAGAGGAAAGGAGGCCTGGAATGAATGAGTGAGTGAACGAATGGACGGATGGAAGGCTGAGATGCGGGGCAAATCGTTGCCTGAGCCTTCTGCAAATGCGCTTGCCTCCACCCCAGACATGCCTCCTCCGCCGGGCAACCTCCGGGCAGCGCGGGGTGCCCAGGGCCCAGCCTGCGAGCTCTGAGCCCTCCGCACCCGACGCCCCCTGCACACCCTTTCCCTGGGCGTTGAGTCCAGCGCCTGTGCCCGGCGGTAGGGACAGCAGGCCTCCCGTTTCGGGAAGGCTCCATCTCACAAGCCGAAAAGCACATCTGTCTCCCACACAGGCTCACTACACGGGACCCAAAGATCACCAGCTTGATCCAACGGGGAAAAACAAACAAAACCTGGGCTCCCGAGTTCATGGGGCAAAGATAAAAACCACAGTGAAGGAACACCAGGCGCGTTCATCGGGCTTAACGTGGTCAGGTTGGATGAGGCTTCCAGGCAGCCCTCTGGGGTGGGGAGCCCCACTTCTGTTTCTCAGGTGTGGAAACTGAGGCTGGGAGAAAGGCAGTCCCCATATGGCAGCCCAGGGCCCAGACCCCGCTCCCTCCACCCTGCCAGGTCAGGGTGGGGACGAGCTTTCTGGGTTATGTCTTCCCCCGCTGCTGACCTCAGTTTCCCCACAATGGGGCCTGGTTCAGCCCTGGGAGCCAGCCCCTCATGGCTTCCCTCCCTGCTCACCAAGCTGGTCGCTGGCCCCTCCCACGTGCGTGTGGCAGCCCTCAGCCTTCTCCATCCAGCCTCCCTCTCCCTCCATTCCTCCCCTCCTTCCGTTTCCGTGGCAACCCCATCCTCCGCTCTGCTGCTCGGTCCTGCGTTCCCATCTTTTTCCTCTTTCATCTCTCCCCTCCTCGCAGTGCATGGTCCCAGGGCCCCTCTGTCTTTTGCTTCTGGGCTCTCGCTCCCTTTTACTCTCCTTTCATCTCCTTCAATGTTCTCTTGTCATCTCTGGGCGACATTTATTTATCTCTTGCTAAAAAAAAAAAAAGATGGAAGGAAGGAGGGGAAAAAAAAAAACCCCACGCCATTTCATCAGCCGGGCCTCTCTATTTCAGCCCAGCCTCCTTTCTCTCGGGTCATCTCCAAGGGTCAACTCAGAAATCCCAGAATGGACCCCCCACCTGCCACCGTGCGGGCTGCCGACTGATCTCACCTACAACCGGCAGAGGGAAACTACAGGGGGAGGGCGCCCCAGGGGGCTCGGCCTCGGTCCCTGAGGCCGGGCTGAGGACCCACACTGCAGGTCCCTCAGGATGAAGCCAGAGCAAAACCTGCATGGTGGACGTGAGGCCCGGCCTGCCCCCTCAGTGCAGCCACAGCAGGAACTCCCTGCAGCCCAGGGAAGCCCACCTACCCGCAGCCCTCACCGCGGCCCTCGCTGCCCTGCCTGCCTGGTGGGCGCAGCACACAGGCCTCAGCCCGTGGCGCACGGCGAGCGGCTACCCGGGGTCCCTGGCTCCTCTTGCCCCAAACAAGACAGTGAGATTCGCCCATTCTTCAAAATTCACTCTTTGCCGTGATCCTAAACTGTCTCTGAGAAAAGGAAGCACCCACGCGTGGGTTCCCCTCCCCTGAAGCCCTAGCACCCAAAGGTCCCTGTGGAGCGGTTCGACTGCCTGTCTGATGCAGCTCGCAAGGCCCAGCGTCCAGGCCTGCAGGGTCCGTGGACGTGCAGAGGACCGGCAGCTCTGCTTCCCCCCTAAAAGCCTGGCTTAGCACCCCAGGAGCAGGACAGAGAGGAGAGGAATGTAGCTCTGCCCCTGTGAGCTGTGTGGTCCAGGGCAAGTCCCTCAACCCTCCTG
The DNA here is from genome assembly GCA_004026545.1 of Mormoops blainvillei. Lineage (NCBI taxonomy): Eukaryota > Metazoa > Chordata > Mammalia > Chiroptera > Mormoopidae > Mormoops > Mormoops blainvillei. Next base: position 14,424 of record PVJD01015817.1, read on the forward strand.
GGACTCAGTCTCCTCGTCTGCGAGGCAGTGAGAGCCATGTGAAAAGGACCCACCGTGGACGGAGCTCGTCCTTCAGGCCGGACCTGTGTCCGATGAGATCACAGATATAAAGCATGGAATCTTGAAAACAAAGCCCACTTGACAAGGAAGGAGGGGAAACCAAGGCAGAGAAGGCACAGCAGAGGGCAGGTGGAGTTCTTGGATCTAACATAGATGCTCTGCTCCCAACACAAAGGAGATACGGGAAATAACAAGGCTGGTGCGCAGTGAGGACCCCGTTACAGGAAGTTGTTGTTATTATTATTATTCCCACGGACCAGGCTGGTGCCGGCTGCTGGTGGTACACAAAAACCCCCACACTGAGGGACCTCACATTTTGGTTAGAGTGACAAGACGAAGAACCACGAAAGAGCAGAGCAAAATACCAGACAGGAAATAACCACTAAACATGAGGGGTACCACAAGAGGACCAAGTAAGTCACTTTTGCTGCTTTTTTATTTTTTCTTTTTAAGCGTAAGGGGTCAGAACATTCTTCCACGTCAACTGGCACGTGGGAGGGGACCGAGGCTCAGAGCATGCCCCGTGACACCTGGCTCCGCCCCCACAGGTGGGTTCGCTTGCGCCTCGGGCTCCCCATCTCGGGCATGGGATCGTGGGCCCCGCTTCCCAGCGCTGTTGGGAGGTTTCGCGGAGCCGACTAGCTCGGGGAGCACGGTGGGTGGTGTTCAATACACCAAGGCCCGGCAGCTGGAGAGACGAGAGGGCCTACCCTGGTGGGCGGCGGGCACACAGAGGAGTGCCCAGGGGGACGTACCCGGCAAGGAGTGTGGCCTGGGCACGGAGCCCTCTCCCCTCCCAGCAGCCAGCATGATGATTCATCCCAGGCCTCCGTCCCAGCAGAGCCCCTGGCAGCAGCCGCCACCTCCTGAAGCTGCCGCTGTCGTAATCAACATTGATTTTGCAGTCACCCACACACCCGACGCGAGGACGGATTTATGCCAGGAGAGGAGTCCAGAATGCCTCTCTCATTCACGTAATGCCTCTGTGGATCTCCGGGGGGAGGGACAGCTGGTGGAGCGTTTAGGCTGACAGTGTACACACGCTCACGCTCACACACACACACAGCCGTCCACACAGGCTGCCATCAGCTACAAGCAGGAGCGACACGAAGATGCACGTCTCCGTCAGCTCACAAACAATACTTTCACAGAGTGAGCGGGGAGGGACAGGACCCACGGGAGGGGCGGAGGCCCCTGCTTGCCCACCGGTGGGGCGGCGAGGGCCGGCCTCTGGGAGCCGAAGCGCACGATGAAACACCAGTTCCCCTGGGACTCTGGTGGGCAGGGTGGAAGAACGGGCAGGGCGGAAGAATGAGCACGCCTGCTCACCTGGGCGCAGCTCTGCACTTTACAAAGCCCTTTCTGGGCACGATGCCACTGAACGGGGGCAGCGCTCTCACTCACGGAACCCCGGCCTGAGCAGACGGGCTGGCAGTCTGTCCCGAGAGCTACAGTGCCAGGCGGTGCCAATGCTACACGCACCGATTTAACACGGACCGCCGTCTGTGTGGCTGGCGCCCACACTGTCATCCCCGTTCCACAAACAAGGAAACTGTGGCACAGAATGGTCAAGACCACCTTTACAGGAGCCTCCCTGGGACTGCTCTAAACTTTCACAGCAATTTGGTGCTGCGGTGGCATCCAGGAGGGGTTGATAAAATATTGGTCTGCAAGGGTGACCAATGGTAATTTAAGAAACGGGATGAGTCGCACCCGTTTACAGGCCCGCAGTTCAAATCCCATCTCTGCTGCTCTCTCCTTACTAAGTGTGAGGGCGGTGCCCATGCAAATATGCCAAGCGCTTACAGCAGAACCTGGCAGCGTTCGGTGACGTGCCCCGGGCCACAGAGCTAGTTACAGGAGGAGACAGGCTTCCCGATGCCTGTCCTCGAAGGGGGACCGACCGCCCCCGCTTCTGTCCTCTGCCACCCTGGACACAGAGCCCAGGAAACGTGTCTGCCTCCAAAGCCCCTTCCCCAACACAGACCCAGCCCGCCGCGCACCCCCAGAGGGGAGCTGCCTTTCATCTCCAGGCCAGGGCTGCTGCGGGTGCCTCAGTGGGGTGTGAGGAGGTGTTCTTGCCCAAACCGGAAAAACCTGCCGGGCAGCCAGGCAGGGGGGCAGCCTCCAGGTTTGCCAGCAGGTGCCTGAGCAGCAGGCAGGGCCAGAAAGAGCCAGCGGCGGCCTGCCCCATCTGGCTCGGGGAGGCTCCGCAAGGACGCACCTGCTCCCCAGACGCCTGCACCCCGTCCCCGCAGAACAAACCCCCCGGTAACCAACCACACTCCCGAATGCCTTTATCCGCAGCTCGCCTAGGCTCTGTAACCAGACCCAGAGGGAGGACACGGCCTCTTCCCCAGCCTTTGAGAGCCCCAGGTTGTCCTCTGAAGAGTGTGTCGTCTTCCAAATGGGTACACAGTAGGTGCCTGACAGGTGTCCCCTAAATAAAGCAGTCCTCACGGGGGTTCAGATCCACTTCCTGATCTCCTGCTTCCACTTGGGCCCCGGTCAGCACCTGTGAGCCCGCCTACTGCCCCACCTGGCCTGTGTCTGGCTGGGGCACTGCTCTAGTTTTCCCTGGGGAGGACATCGTCCCCACGCCCTGTGCTCTGAGGGGCAGGCGATGGGCCCCCCAACCCCATGTATGGGGGTTTCCTAACTCACTGGGCTGTGTGTGGTTCTGTGTTCCTTCTGCACCCCTAAGGGCAAACTCACGTCACGCTTTGACATACCACGGGCCGGCTGTGCAGAGCGTGGCAGAGGATGGAGACGCAGAGTTCACCCTGGGAGGTTCCCGGGAGCCGGGACTTCCAGGTCTGGGACTCTCGCTCTAATCCCCCTGCCACTCACACCCCAGGGATCCTTCCCAGAGGTCCTTCCAGGGGCCCCTGGGCAACTCTGGGCTAGACCGGGGCTCCCATGGCCGGGGACCTGGAGCTGCAGACCTGGCCCTTTGTCCTGTGCGCTGAGGACCAGGGGCAAAGGGCCTTCCAGACCTGCAGCCTGGGGCCCCTCCTGCCCAGAGAAGAACCGGTCCCGGAACCGCCCCTCTCTTGTCCAGACCCACCCCGCCGCTGCTCTGCTCTTGCCTTCTCTCCATCCCCGAACAAGGGGGTCCAGTCCCACGCCCACGCCTCCTCGACCCCTGCTCTCTGTCCCCCTCCCCTGAAGCCCAATTGTCCTCTCAAAGGTTACAGAGGCTTAGGTCCTGCCACTTCCTGCTCCCAGCTCCCCTCTCTGCCCCTCCGTGGCCTCCTTCATCCCAGGAGCCCGGGGGCTCAGGCCTGGGCCTCCGCTTCCTCGCCCAACGGGGGCTGCTCCCTCCACGAAGCCCTTCTCCCGTGGCTTCCTCTCGCCTCCGTGCTGGTCTCTACCCAGCCCCTTCGACGCTTCCTAGCTGTCGAACCTTCCATCAACCATCACCCGTCTAAAGTCCAGGCACCGCTGGCCTCCTTGGAGCCCACGCCACTTCCTGCTTCCTCCTTTCCTCCCACTCCGCCCCACGGCCACGAAGGCCCGGCGCCCCCGGAGGAGGGAGGTTTTGGGGATCTGTGCCCCTCTCCGTTCCTCACCCTCACGTCCAAGCCACCCTAAGCCTGGGCAGAACGGAACACCGTCCCCAGGGCCACGTCTGAATCTTTCAGGAGGCTGTACCAGCCAGGCCTTTCTCCAACTGTCCCGGTGACCCATTTGGGGTTCCTCAGAGAGGACCGCCTGGCCTGGGACGCACAGGCCCCTTTTGTCTGGCACAGACACGTTCCCTTCCCTCTCGACGCTGGGGCCAAAGGAAACCAGCTTCCTGCGTGGTGACTTTTTTTTTTTTTTAACACATTTAGAGCTGTGGAGAAAAACGCAAACATTCACATTCTCCCTTCCTCAAATCAACCAACTTCTCTACTCGTCCAGTCCCTTGAAAACAGAAGCACTATTCAAAAAGAAAAAGAAAAAAGAAGTTACGAAAAAGGGCAAAAAGGAAAAAAAAAAAAAAGGAATTGAAAAGGAGAAGAAGAAAAGGGGGGCAAAGAGAGGAGAGGAGCAGTCCCGAGGGACTGGGCGAGAGCTGAGAATAAAAGGCGGGAGAGTGAAGGGAAAGACAGCAAAGACACAAAGGGGAGAGGAAGACAGAAGCGCCGAAAGAAAGAATGTTCCGGCGTGAATGCAGCGGGCAGGGGAGAAGGAGGGCTTGAAAAGGAGCAGCCCCCGCCCAGTGACCCCTCATTCACAGGCGGTGCCAATCACGGTGACAATGAGGACCTTTTCTTCCTTCCTCCTTCTCTCCTTTCTGGGGAGAGACGGAGGGAGGGCGCGCCTGAGAGCTGCACGTTAATTCCAAAAAGTACAGAAAATAAATTCAGTTCCATTGGAGAAGCATCAAAGGGTGGCTGTAAAGGCCTCCCCCGAAATTCGCCACATGTCCAAGGGAAGGGCTGCCCCTCGGGGAGCAGGGGACAGCGGCGGGCGGCCATCAGCTTCATGTCAGGGTCCTGGCCCGGCCGTCTGGCTGTGACCTCCTCCCGTTGGTGCTGGGTGAGCCAAGGCAGAGAGAGACCCACAGGACACAGCGGGGAGCCTGGTCCCCCGGGGCCTGGCCCTCTTGGTGCTGCTCTGGCAGACAGGCCAAGGTAGGAGGGCACAGGGGAGGGTCTGAGCATAGCAGCGACTCCGGCCACAGGCCAGGCTAGGCCCACTGCGCTCTCCAGCTACCGGGCCCGCCCGAGGGAAACTCTCACGGGCCTGGCATGCGCTGTCCTCTCCAGCGACTGCTCAGGCCCTCAGGCCCTCGGTCCGGGCGGTTGACAGGCTGGGCTGTCCCTTTGCCTTGGCTGCCAACTGTCCGAACAGTGTCCTTACAAGGGAGGGGTGTCTGTGGACACTGAGGCTTACTGTCATCACAGGTTGGTACTTCTCCGAGTTAGCAAAGACCCAATGATTACAAGACAGACAGGTGTCCCAGAGAACCCCAAGAGCCCCTTTGAGGACAGGCCTGGATGTGGCCCTCCACCCTGCCGACAGCAGTCGTCACTGGGTATCTCCCGTGTGCCCACACACAGCCCTCGGCCTGGGGACCGAATGCCGCCCTCTGAGACCCCAGGTGAGCAGCCCTGGTCTGCCTTTGTCTTTCCTTCTCTTATTCCTCCTGTCTTTCAATCCTCAGCGAGTCAAGACGGAACCTGACCTGGGGCCGCCTTTACACAGAGGTTTCTTTTTCCTCCGGATCGTCCAAACACCAGATAATGAGAAATGCCCGGGAACAGAGGGGCGAGTGGAGGAAGGTTGATTGGCTTATTGATTGATTGGGCAATCAGTCTGTGCGGAGTTCAGTGGCCTGGGCTGGCATTATAAAGTGACGAGGGCCAGCCCGGAGCCGGAGCCCTGAGATGCTAGCGGCCAATCTAGTGGGGGGGAATGAGGCACCATATATCCGGGAAAGAAAACCATGGCTTGGGTAGCTGCCTCTGGAAAAGGGGGTTCTTAAGTTGGAACAGGCCCAGAAGGGCCTCTAAATCCAACAAGGAAACTGAGAGAAGGGACACGTGGAAAAAGCCAGGGCGTGCAGGGTCAGAAATGTCACGGAACCACCGGGAGCACATCACTCTTGCATTTCCATCCAACAAATGCCAACTCCGGCCAGTGTGCTCTGCGCGCCAGCTAAGTGCGGCTCGCTCCGGGGCGTTCCTGGGGGTCGGCGAGGCCCAGCCCCACACTCAAGGGCTCCGTGTGGTGGGAGCAACCGGCAAGAGAGCCAGGATCACAGTTCGGTGTGATCTGGGCTGTTTGAGGACGAAACCTGAGAATAGGGGACAGGGTGGCGGGGGGCCAGAGGAGGGGTAGCCTTGGGGACGTGGCGGGTCACGGAAGCCTTTCCAGAGGAGACACATGGAGTTATTTTAATACACCTGACCCTGAACAACCTGGGGATGTGGGGCGCCAACCCCTCCCAACCATGCAGTCTAAAGTCCATATATAACTTTCGGTTCCCCCAAAACTGAACTGCTAATTGCCTACTGTTGACTGGAAGCCTTACTGATCGCAGACCCGGTTAACGTATTCTCTGTGTTACGAGTATCATAGACAGTATTCTTACAATAAAGCAAGCTAGAGACAAGATGCATTTACAGTACTGAACTGTATTTACTGATGCCCTAAGTTTAGACATCGGTTTTCGGCTACGCGGTTTTAGGCTGGTGTGCGGGCCTGAGCCCCAGGACCCCTCACCATGGCCCAGTGCGAGGCTGCTCGGCCTCTCAGCATCGTGGTCACGGTGCCCGAGGTGCCCGAAGTGGCCTCGTCCTCTGGCACTCACCCACACATGCTCCCCTTCTCACCAGCCACGCCGGCTGGGTGTTATTTTTTCCCTAGGTCTTTCGAACTTGACACATGTAACAGCAACGCCCCACTTGTGCAGAGGGGCCCCAGTGTCACAGTCAGTCTTCCTGCCGTGGACAGACCCCCCTCACTCTGAGCCTTCAGACTCAGATCCCCACACTGCTTGTAGCTCTGGCTTCTCAGACCACAGCAGATGCAAGATGCAAATTCCAAGGAGGAGCAGGGAGGCAGGCTGGCTGCCGGAGGCGGCCGTAACAGCTGCCGGCTAGGGTGCAGGATGAAAAATGACCAAGTGGCAGCCTGGGAGCTTGCAGGGTGGAGCAAGCCATTCCAGCACCTCAGTACACGGTTCAGTGACTAAACTCATCGCCGTGACTTGGAGTCACCAAGACAGGTTAGATCACATTCGAGAACATTCAATACTCTCAGTCTAGTGCTCAGAGATGTATGGGTCGGGTGCAAAGCTGAGGTTCGGTGACACCACCCTGTAACTGAGCCAGTCCCGGGGCTAGCACAGCCAAGGTATCCATTCGGCCCCATCTCCCAGCTGCCGCTGAACAGCGGTGGCTGCAGAGAGGCCCACGGCAGGTATGGCGGGTCCGAGGGGCTGGGCTCTGGCCCGGTTCTAGCACAAGCTCAGCCCCTCAGAATCCCATCCATCCACTGAACGAGGAGAACGTGTGCCCTGCCTAGCGTGCCCTGCCACACTAGGCTTGTTGTGGATCAAGTGAAAGAATCCTCGGTCTGCTGAGACATCTTACAAATATATTACTAATGCCACCTCTTTTTCGTGGTGGCTGGACATCCCATGACTCACTCAGGGGACAAAAAGAGGTACCCTCAACTGTCCCTGCTGCCTTAGGACTTTTTCAGACACAAGGAAGCAATTATTGGGGGAGTTTCACAACTATGCAAACCTGAACGTGCTCAGGCAAAGCCACAGTCCATTCTCTAGGACAGCTGGCCCGCTGGACTCTGCAAGGCCAATGTCACACACACGCACTCAAAGCAGGGGGGTTGTTCTAGATCAGAAGACGCTAAGGAAACGCAACAACCAAAGGCAAACGCATGGGCCTTCTTGCATCCGGCGGAGAGCCTTAAAAACCTCTTCAGGAGGGAACTAGGGGAATCTGAACAGCGCCGTGTTTTAGCTGATAGTGTTAAATACTGGTAATGTTTGAGGTGTGAAGATAGCATTATAATTCCACAGGGAAGAGTCCCTCCCAAGGTACTTGGGGGTGAAACGTCCTGCCACCCATAACTCGCTTGCAAATGATTCAGCAAAACCATTTGAAAGAGGGCAAGGCAAAGCGAGAGCGGCACAGCGGTACCAACTGCAGACTCTAGAGGAAGGTTCTCAACTTTGCTGTTACACTTGACATTTTCCAAGCAAGAAGTCAGGAGGAAACAGATCATGCGGTTTCGTCAGGACTTGTTTTGCGCCTGTGGTAGCCAGGCTTTGGTTTGTTACCAAGTGGCCCAACGCAGAGAGGGACGTGCCCCCTGGTGATCAAGCCTCAGTCGCCTCTTTGGAACCAGTTCCCTGCCAGCTGACTCTCCGCGGGCCCGATCTCTGCTTGGGGCTCACTTGGTACGTCCTGGCCAAGGGCTCCGGGCGGCCCGGGCAGGGCGGTCTTCCCGCCGACAGAGAGGAATCCCAGTGGAAAGGTCTGGCAGCTGCTTCCTGCCACCTTCCTAAAGTGCTCACGGGGGTCCCTGGGACTGGTAGCCCGGTGGGGAGGAGACACAAACACACATGATGGGCCCGCTCCCAGAGACTTTGGTAATTCCGGTGATTGGAAGGTGCACCAGGGTTGAGTACCACCTCCCACAGGGCCGGGGCCTCCTAGCACAGCCGGACTTTACCGGGGTCACGCTGCCCCCTTCCTCCCGGCCATTCTCGACTTCCACCTCCTGGCCGTCCTCTGAGCCACCCCTTCCTTGTGAGGGTCCTGCCTCCATCTCTCCGCCTCCCAAGCCTCTTGTACTCTTCCAGGTGTGGCTCAAGTGATTTTTCAGCAGCCATGCAGCCAGCCTCTCTGCAGGGGAGCAGGGTCCTGAAGGCCTCACACGGAGCCTGGGTGCCGTTCACAGGCAGCGGAAAAACCAGAGGGTTTTAGCAAGGGGGATGTGTCACTATGCAATGGTTGCTGTGAAAATCCCCTGGTGACAGTGTGAAGAGGGTGAGGGAAGGCCGGACAGTGCCCCACTGGGCTTATCTATTTAACCCCTTCACAGCCGCTGTCCCCGGCCCCAGCCCCAGGCCTTGTCATTGGCAGCTCGGACCAGGTCTGTCACCTGGGCTGCTGAGGTGTCACGAGGAAGAATGAAGCCAGCTTTCTTTCCACTGTGGCCAGTAGGGCTGGCAGCTGAGTGGGGGCGGGAGGTGGTGAGTGACGGCAGCTAACAATGAGAATTCATCCCAGGCTCCCAATGGACAGAGGCCATTCGGACAGAGCCAGAGGCCACTGAAGGGGCATCCCTTACAGGGCAGGGGTGGGGGGAAGGTGCCTGCTTGAGCCGCTCCAGCGAGAGGCTTCGGTATCCAAGGAGGGACACAAAACTCAAACAGGACCACGCGAATGGCTGAGAAATGCCACACAGAGAACCCGGGAAGGGTTTTCCTCCAATGAATGCATTGGAAAGAGGGAGAGAGACACGGGGAAGGAGGGAGGGGGAGGAAGGAGGGAGAAGGAAGG